>RJWT010047512.1:0-11287 GCA_004365215.1 Cuniculus paca | reverse complement strand
AGCCAGTCATAGGCTGATAGACATACTTAAGCTCCCGGGGCCAAGCATGTTGGGGAAGCAGGTAAATTGGGCTGTGATGGTCGAATGCATTTTGAAGAGGTGCTGAATTGGACTTGAGGCCTGAAATGTGGCCGTGCGGGAGTATGGAAGGCCTTACTTTTCTGAACCCTGTTGGAGGCCTTGCAAGGACTTCCAGGAGCTGCTATTCTGTAGGGCAGCGTAAACCCTGCCTCACTGTCAACAGGGTGGATGAGGACCACCTCCCTGGGTTCAGCCTGGCTAACTTCCCTCTGCAAGTTCTTCAGTGCACAAGGGGTAGCCTGGGGCCCATTGGTCAGGATCACACTGCCTTGATTTACATTGGCTTGGGGAGCCCTTCCCTTCCTGGCATCACTGCTCCCAGCTCTTCAAACATGGGGGACGCTGGGACTACCAGAAAGAACTGGGCTGGCTCTTGGACAAATTAGTCCATTGGCATTCTGCACACAGCCACAGGTGCAGAGTAATTGATGAGGCGAGAGTCTTGGGGAACAGGAGGGTGGATCGATCTGGTTCGCTTTAGTACTAACAGGCTGGCCGCCTGATGAGCCGCAGGGGTTGGTGCCTGGTATGAGCCTGTGCCTCTCTGGAGATGGAGATGCTTAAGTCCATAGGGAAGCTCTGGTAAGAGCCCTTGTAGAACTGCCTCAGACTGGTTGGGAGCTGTAGGGTTCCATGG
Source organism: Cuniculus paca (assembly GCA_004365215.1). NCBI lineage: Eukaryota > Metazoa > Chordata > Mammalia > Rodentia > Cuniculidae > Cuniculus > Cuniculus paca. Next base: position 10,569 of record RJWT010047512.1, on the reverse strand, counting down.
TTTGGCTGGGTGTGCATGTGAAGTGGGGAAGCCTCTGATCCATCTGTGTTCAGGTTCCTGGCTAAAAGGGCCAGTTTTATTGCTATTCCTGAGAAGGACCTTGGTCTCTGGTCCCGGGAGCCCCTGTTCTATCAGCAGATTGATAAATCTAGATGCTCTGAATTGTTTCCTTTTCTCCTCATGGCTGGACCAGGAAGTTCCCCACAAAGGGGCCTGATCTGGGTGTCCAGGGGTTGGAATTTAAGTCTGACTCAAGATGTGGTGGGAAAGTTTGGGTCCTTAAGATCTCCCTGAGTTATGGTAGTCTTCAGGTAAGTTAGGGGCTCCAGCCTCAGGCAGGCTGTGAGTCAGGCTTTGGCTCCAGAGTACTTAAAAGTGCTCCCTGGGAAAAAAGACAGGTTCTTTTCTTCCTTGTCATACATCTCATCACTGGAGAGCAGTCCCTGCTCAGCAGCCTGGGCCAGTGCTGGGTGAGTAGGGAAAGCCTGGGGTGCTAGATGGGAGGAGCAGGGGACACTCCTTTCTAGGGAGTGCAGGGGCCTTGGGCAGGTCCCAGTGCTGTGGTGGCAGCATCATCTAGATATGAGAGTGGTTTTGGGTGTCCTCACTCTAATGCTTGTCCTTGTCTTCTAGCCCTGGCCTAGTGTGTCCAACCTGGCCAAGGACTTCATTGACCGCCTGCTGACCGTGGACCCTGGAGCCCGAATGACTGCACTGCAGGCCTTGAGGCACCCATGGGTGGTGAGCATGGCAGCCTCTTCATCTATGAAGAATCTGCACCGCTCCATCTCCCAGAACCTCCTCAAACGTGCCTCCTCACGCTGCCAGAGCACCAAGTCTGCCCAGTCTACGCGTTCCAGCCGCTCCACACGCTCCAACAAGTCACGCCGCGTGCGTGAGCGTGAACTGCGGGAGCTCAACCTGCGATATCAGCAGCAGTACAATGGCTGAGCCACCAGCTGTGGCACGGGAAGCTGTGGTCCCAGCTTGGCTGCTCTCTGCTGTGTCATCTGGGCCCAATACCCTCTTTTGAAATAGGCCTCATGGCCAGTAGTATGTGGAGAATACCTGACCCCAGTACCTTCTCTGTGCCTTCAGCAGCCCCTGTTCACAATGGGCCTGGGTTTGGTGTGATGGAGTGGAGGTGGCCCAGGAGGCTCAGACTCCCTTTATCAGGGAGTCTGGCCTGGCACTGATACCCCTTTTGATGGGCAGCTGCTCTGTATGAGTTGGGGGAAAGGACAGGTCCTGGCTTTTTCACTGTCTCCTTCATTCTTTGGCTCTTCCTCAGACCAAAGGGGCTTGCAGTGCTGGGTAGTGTCCTGGTGCCCAGGACCTTTGGAACAGTTCTGGCAGTCCTCTTTCATCCACAGAGCCTTCCTCTCTAGCTCCCCTCATTCTTTGGCATTCTAATCCTTAAAATTAGGCTCCAATGGCAGGCCTAGTTTTGGCTTAGTCAAAGACTGCAGGCCCCAGGTGCCTTGACTGGACCAAGAGCTCCTGGTTAGATCTAAGCGCCTATCTCCCATTCCAAATCTGTCTTCCTTTGTGGTGCTGTCAGAGACCCCTCCTGGCCCCAGACTTGCCAGGACTTCGGAGGCAGTGCCTTGGCATGAACCTTAGCCCTGCTGGTGTAGTTCACCTCAGCTGCAGCTGAGCTGACTGAGGGGGTTCCTGTTCACCACTCTCAGTTTCTTCTTGGAGACCTCCATTTGCCTCCCTCTCCTCTTGGATGCCCATTTCATTCCCCGGGTGCCTCCTCCTTCCCAACTGTGGGGGTTAAAGGGAGCCCCACTGCTGCTACCTGGGGGGTGGGGGCACCTGGGCAAGGGCAGGGGATTCCCCCCTTAGGCTCCCATTGTCAGCTCTAGTGCCATCCTTTGGTACCACCCATTGCCTCTTCTCTTCAGGGCCACTGTGCCCTCCTCTGCAGCTTCATGAAGGCGCCATCTAGTGTCTGGCGAATGAGCAGCCAGAGGTGAGCGATGGGTGCCCATGTTGCACACCCAGTTTCCCGAAAGGAAGTGAAAAGGAAAGCGCTGCTGCATTGCAGGAGGGTCCTGGGCTGCCCAGCCCCCTTTCTCAGCTTTTGCGCACCTCTCCCTGGAACTTAGCCATACTGTGTGACCTGGCTCTGAACCCTGGGTGCCTGGGGTACTGGTCTTGCTGTGAGAGCTGTCCTTGTCCTTTCCATCCTGTGCCCACTTCCTTTCATAGCATTAATCTTCCAATCTGGGCCCCACCAAGTCTCAGGCTAGAGGGAGCCCTTGCAGGAGGTTGGGGGTGATGTTGGGGGGCTGCTTTCCCAGAGGCCTGAGCCAGAACTATCCCAGTAGCTGTTATGGTATCTCCTTGTCATCACAAACTGTGCTGAAGCCCAAGGCCTCTCCCTCCCATAGCTGCTTTAGGTGGGTAAGAAGGCGCATGGCCAAGCCTCTGCCTTACCTAGGGTCCCGCCAGCTGGGAGAGTTCGACCCTCACTTAGCTGCTGCCAGTGGGCGGTCTTGGGCCACTCTTCTCTTTCTGTACGTGCCACCTCCAGTGGGATACCAAACCAAAGAGACCACTCTGTGCCAAGCCGACTGTGCCTTACATGCCCCCTCCTCTGTCCCTGCTGCTCTGGGCAAGAGGGAATAAAAAGGCCAAGCCCTACAGCCTCAGAATTTCCTGCCACTTTCTCAAATATCTCTAGAGTCCTGAAGTCCTGGGGATTTATTTCCTCTCTTGCCCAGGTTAAGCCTGGTCCTGAGAGTAGGACAAGGGAGTTTGGAGTCTTGGGCCTTCATGGACCCTGGATGGAGAATGTGCAGTTATTTATTTTGTGTACTCAGTTTGTAAATGTATCCTTTGTATTCAATAAACAGGGTGCCCTCCCCAGGGAAGGCTGCCCATTCATTCCAACAGCCCTAGCTGTGTGCTGTGGGGCCAAAGGCTTGCCCCAGAGGAGGAATGGGCGCCCCATCTGGGATGGCTAGTAGGAACATCCTGACCTCTCAGCCCCTTCTGTGTCAAAAGATAGAAGTTCAAGGGTGGAGGTGGGACTTCCAAGAGCTCCTTTAGGAGAAAGACGAGTACACGAGAGGACAGAGGTTAGGGTCTTTATTAGGTTGAGATGGGGAGAAGGCCTGTGATAGGCTCAGTTGGAGGCTATGACCTGGTTGATCCAAGTGTTGAACTTGCTAACACGAGTGTACACAGCAGGTGCTCGCACATTGCAGTTGCTGGTGCCCCAGGAGACAACACCAATAAGCACCCATGTGCTCCCTTTCTGGCAGATAAGGGGGCCTCCAGAGTCGCCCTGGCAGGGTAGAAGAGAGGAGAGGTCAGCTTGGCAGGTTGGGGGTGGGGGGAACATGCGGTGCAGAGGAAAGGGTGCCTGTGCTCACCTGGCACGAGGAGACACCTGAGGCACCTGCACAGACCACGGAGTCAGTGATACTTGAGCCCCAGTACTGTCGGCACTGATTCACAGTGACCAGGGGCAGAACTGCCTGCTGCAGACGTGCTGGTGTCACATTGCCTGTGGACCAGGAAGAGATAAGTCAGACTGGCCCAGAGCTTATCGACCTCTACCCTAGCTCAGGCCCAATTCCTACCGATGCCACTGAGTGGGCCCCAGCCAGTGGTGACACACTTGAGGCCGTCATACAGTGCCTCATTTGAGGAAGCCAGGCAGACAGGTGAGATGTGTGTTGTATACTGGGCTGGTGAGGCCAGCTTCAGGAGCGTCACGTCATTGTTCAGAGTGGTGGAGTCCCAGTTCGGGTGTGTAATGGCCTACGGGGCCAGGAAAGGGATAATGTAGGACCAAGGTGGGAACAGACACCCAGAGTGGGTGCTGAGGTGGGTGGAGCAGGGCATGCCTGAACTGCTGTGTCCAGGGCAAATGCCCATACCTGCAGCCAGACACTCACCTTTGAGATGGCCAGCACCTGCACAGGCTCGGCCGTGGATGATAGGTCATACTCGCCCAGGACAACAGAGTGGCTGCTGGGACTGCAGGGGGAGAGGCGCTGGACAGCCACAGAGAAGGGGGGATGCAAGAAAAGGAGGTGGGAAGCAGTGGGCTGACCAGGGCAGGTAGAATGCACACTCACCTGACGTCGCAGTGGGCAGCAGTTACCACCCAGTTCGGGCTGATGAGAGAACCACCACAGAAGTGGAAGCCTTTGCTGTCCTGGGGTCAAGGGTTAGAGAGGTAGGTGGGCTCAGCCTATGTAGGCATATAGCACCCAGGACCCTTGCCCTGCCCCTAGGGTGCATGTACCTGCAGGGACACTTGCCAAGGCCGGGAGCCTAATACCGCATTCTTGCCATTGACAATCCTCTGGCCGAAGCTCAGTGCTGGACTGATGGCAGGAACGCCGCAGCCTGGCCATCACGCTGATGAAGAGCCACATCCCAGCCCACTTCTCCCCACCTCCTCCTGGGTGCCCCCAGCAGGATCCAAATTGAGTGTTTCATAGGAGCTCCACTCTAAGCACCTAAAGGGCTTCCACAGCTGTTGGTTACCACATCCAGCCTACCCTCCAGGTCCTATGCATCCTCTAACATCTCTCCAGTGTGGGCCCTATGGTTCTCCAACTCCCCCCCTGCCCTTCAACCCAGACCACTTTTCTGTTTGGCCCCTGTGATAGTGTCCTCCCTAGCCCTCCACCCCTGGACAGTACATACCCCTCATAAGCCAGAGGACTCTTCCTAAACTACGCACTTAACTCACAACAGCTCAGCTTTCCAAGCGCTCCTCGGTCTGGCTCAAGCTCCTGACTTGTGAGACAGGCCCCTGTCCGCCTTTTGCTCTTTCATAGCCCCATAGGCCCCTTCCTGCCCCTCTGCCCTGGCACATCCTTTTTCCTTTTCCCATGCTGTTCAGCTACTTCCCTTCCAGCCAGATTGGTCTCTTCCCTGATTCCCTGGACTGGTGCTGGGAGCTGAGTTGTCCCTGGTCATTCAGGGGTGATTTTGGCCCACTTACCCCAGGAGGAGCCTAGGAGAACCAGGCTAAGGGTCAGGCTGAGCAGTAGCATTGTGGCAAGTATGAGGGTGAGCACTGAGCCTGGCTTGCTTTATGGGGATCCCTGTCCTTGGGGAAAAGTCCCAGGCCAGCTGTGTAGGCCTAGCCCCTTCCCATGCTTCACTTAGGAGTCTCTTTAGGCCAAGGTCCCCTGACCTAGGACTGGACTTAACTGACAGCCCAGGTGTCAGGCTTTCATCTCCATCGCCCCCAAATCCTGGCCTTTGATTGGTTCCCTGAACCACCTCACATCCCAAGTGTTGGGCACTGGTATCAAGGAGATACAGTTAAATTAGGTCTATAATGTCAACCTGGTGGCTGGGAAGTGTGTTAAGGCAATCAGGCACACTTGGCTCTCAGAAAATGTTGCAGAATCCAAGAGTGGCAGAGGGAACAGCCAGCTGCACTCAGCTCTTCTGTGGAACGCTAGAGGCTAGAGATTCTGGCAAGTTGCTAATCCTGACATACCATTCAGAGATTCATGAATTTGGGACAGAAGTGTTCTTAGACGGTGACTCTTCTATCATGAAGTAGGGTAGGACACAAACCCTCCTGTCTGGCTCTGAATCCTACATTCTCGCTAAGTACGAGCTAAGCCCTCGATGACTGGCAGACCCTGGACTGAGGTTGAGGGTCGAAGGGTGACAACTAGCAAACCTCTGAACAGCTTGCCCTACTGTCTACAACCCATCTGTTACTGAGCTCCAGTCTAAGCTTGAACTGAAGGCGAGAAGACATGCTGCAAAGTTGCAACAGGTGAGTTGGCTGGACTTCTGCCAAGGATGTGAAAGGCTTCACTGACTCAAAAACACCTTAGTCCAAGCTGGGCATGGTGGTGCATGCCTGTAATCCCAGCACGTAGGCGGCTGAGGCTGGAGGATCACTGCATGTTTGAGGCCAACCTTGGCTATATACTGAGTTCAAAGCCTGTCCTACAAAATGAGACCCTGTCTCAAAACAAAACACAAAATACCTTAGTCCAGAAGTGAGAGATGAGTGAATGATGGATAGACATGGACAATAGATGATCATGCATAACTAGGGGCTCAGGGCTATCCAGCCTGGAAAGGAGGGCAGACTCTCCTTAACAGTTCTGAAGCCCCAGTGTTCAGTCACTGCTCAGCAAGTTTCTTAGATAAATGTGTCATAGCTCCTCATGAGTCCCATAACCCCTGTCAGCAAAACAGGTGTTCACCTGCATACTCACAGCCCAGCATGTACAGACAGAGCACAGCTTCGCAGAAAGGGCTCAGGTGGGCCTGATCCTCTTGAGTGTCACAGGTAAAGGTGTGAGAACAGGTGGGAATTTGCCCTGGGAGGTAGGGAGCAGCTCCTCCATCAGCACTTTGGCCCTCAGGGTAGGCCTGACTGAGATGTGTGGGCTTTGTTCTGGGTCGCTGATGAGCCGGGGAAAGGCTGTGGGACAAGGCTGTCCATGGGGCCTATGGGATTTACAACAGCGGGCTACAGGGGAAGAGCAAGGAAGGAGAGTAGTGGGGGGAGGTGATGTGAAGTCTGATGAGGTTTTTGAGGGGAGACAGGATGAAAGCTTTCTACCTTGACCTGGCAGTCCTGGAGATTATGCTGGATTCTGGAAGTGACTGGTGAGTAGGCCAGGTGATTTAGCCACGCAGCCCTGCTGGCAGCCTGCCCCACTCCACCCAAGAATAAACTCAGCCATCTGTTTAGGTGTTTGTATTTTCCCAGTTTGGCTCCACTCATCTGGAGCTCTAAAGCCTCGGGTGACTTCACTCCACCTCCATGGCCTGCACAGTTTCCTCCAGGAGCTCCAGGTTCAGTGGGCGCACAGTCTGGGCCAGGATTGCTGTAGTTCCAGGGGTCAATCGGTAATGGCCAAGCCTGGGAAAGGGGAGGGGCAGCCTCTCAGCATGTGTCTTGTCTTCTTGCAGCCCTCTATTTGTGTCCCCAGGCACTGCCCTGTGGTTTCCCCTTTCCCACCTTTCCACGGGCTCTACAGGTGAGCTCAGTGCCCGCAGCAGCTTGGCGCCTGTTGCAGTGATGACACACGCATCTACGCTGCCCCCAGAACCCAGGTCTCCCAGGATCCCTGCGGTGATGGCTTCCACCAGCAGCCCCTGCGCAGTCTCCAGCTGAAATGATGTGTGCCTGAGGTGTAATGCACCCTCTGGTGTTACCTCAGACTCCAGTCTGGGACTTTTGTTCATCTGGAAGCCCAGACTTGACCACTTGTGCACACTCAGCCTCTTCTCTGCCCATCCACCCCAACTTTCCTCCTCAAGTCTCTGCTTGCCTTTCTCCCAAGACTATGCTCCCTCCACTCACTTTCCTCTGCACAAATTTAGTTAGCTACACTGTGGCCCCTCTTCCAGCAGTCTGCCCACCCGCCAAGTCTTGTCTTGGCCCCCCACCTCTGATTCACTGGATTTCTCTGTGGGTCTTGGCTGCCTATGAAGACACATAGTCATCCATTTTCTTTTTGTTTTCTTTCTGTCCTTTTTTCCCCTTTCTTTTTAAAATTTCTTTTAGTTTTTTTATTTTTTTTGAGATAAGGTCTTGCTATGCAGTTTGAGCTGGTCTTGAACTCACTTAGTAGTCCAGGCTGGCCTCAAACTCACAGCAAACCTCCTGCCTCAGCCTCCTGAGTGCTGGGCTTAAAGGCATGCGCCACCATATCCAGCTTTCCTTTTCTGAGACAGGATTTCGCTATGCAGTTCAGGTTGGCCTTGAACTTACTTTGTACCCCAAGCTGGCCTTGAACTACAAGTGATCCTCCTGCCTCAGCCTCCTGAGTACTGGAAATACAGCTGTGCACCACCGTGCCAGCTCACCCATCTTCATCCCTCTAAGTCCAGACTTCAGGTCTTTTTTTTTTTTCCTATTTTCTTTTTTGGTAGTGGGAACCAAACTCAGGGCCTCGTGCTTGCCAGGCAGGTGCTGCGCCACGGAGCAATATCCCCGGCCCAACTTTAGGTCCTATATAGGACCCCACCATACTTTTCCTCTTCTGTTGGCTTCTAGTGGACCTCTGTGAACTTCAGTATCTGCCCTGGAAGCTTTGGTACTGTGAAGACCGCACTGTTCCACCTTTCCTCAGTCTCTACTCAGTTGTTTCCTTTTCCTTTTCCTCCTCTCAGAAGCTTTCCCCGCCATACTGGGCCAAGGTCCCTCTGCATTCCCCCAGCTCCCGGGTGCGCTTCCCATCAGTGACCATGTAGTGGGGGTCAGAGATTGCTCACTGTCATGTTCGGCTGGAACCGGTCCTCCAGCACCGCCAGGGCCGCGTCCTGCCCAGATCCTGAAGGTGGGAGGGGCATCTGAGGTCAGCCCAGGCCGTCTAGTCTGAGGGACAAACGTGAGGCTAAGGGTTGCTGGGCAGGGTTTGTGAAGAGGCGGAAGTACTCACCCAGGGCCATAAAAGGCAGGCGACTGTAAGACCCGTGGGGATGCAAGCCATACAGCTGCGGTCCGGTCACGTCTACGCCACCCACGATCAGGGACGCCGCCACGTGGCCTTGGTACCTGATTGCAGGGGGCGTGGTTGTCTGAAAGCGGGCTCCAGGCCCCGCCCCTGGCGCCACCGCCCCTGGCGCCGAGCCTCGCCCCTCCCCCCGCTTGGCTGCCCGCGATGACATCAGCCCTTCCTGTTGTTTAGCTTCTTTTGAGTCGGCCTCTTCCTGTTTCCCCTGTCCCTCCTATCAGCTCCTTCCCCGCAGTTCTACCCGGGTCATTTTAGTCCGGCCATCGCACCGGAAGAGTGTCTGGCGTAGGATGCGGGTGACCGTGGCCACGCGAGGCTCTCGGCCCGTGGACAGCGCGTGTAGCTCCATGTTAGACGCCGCCATCTGCGTGGTCATCTCGGCATCCGCGGCCACTCCAGCCCCACAGCAGCTGAGGGCGGAGAGAATGCGTGTGGGCGGGGCTAGGAAATGCGGGGCCTGGGATGGGGGCGAGGGGGCGGTTCTCTCTGCCGTGCCGGAGCTGGGTTTGGGAATTCTTACTAAATTTTAGGGGCGATGTAGTGAATCTTGTCGCAGTTCTTGTCCGCTACGACCATGTCATTAGTGGCCCGCGTATCTGCTCCCAGGATGACACCATCCTGTGGACGGGAAGGGGCCGCTCAGTGCCCATCCGCTCCTCCCACCTTGGCCGTTCCTCTAATCCCCCAGCACCAGGCTACTGCTCACTCGGAACACCAGGCCCGCGATGGTGGTCCCGGTCTTGCGTGCATGAGGGACCCGGAGCTCCGGAAAGGCGCGTTCCAAGGATGCATTTCTGGAAAGGGAGGAGGGTGGCCCAGGTTTCGGTTCCGCCTTCAGGCCTGCTGTCGGATCCTCCAACCGTCCTGCCCGACCTGCCTAATCTGCGCAGACTTGCAACCCAAATCTTAAACACATGCTTCCCCTGCCCCCAGTCGGAAAAGGAAGGTCCATAGCATATCATAGGCCGAGTGGACGCCCCCCACCTCCAGCAATTCTTGAAGCAGAAGCTCCCTTGGGGCGCCCCCAAACCCACCTCTGGCAATTCTCGAAGCAAAAGCCCCCTCGGGCCGCCAGCGCAGGCTTCAGCATTTCACGTCAGGCAGGGCCGACTGCAATGGGGCCGATGGGTCAGTCGGATGAGTAGAGCCAGGCAGCAGAAATGCCTCAGCCTTAGCTTCCGTGGGGCTGCACTGCTGAAGCAGTTTCCTGCTTTCGCTTTTGCATCTACCCTCCAGAAGCAGCTTCCTGAGTCGTCTTTCACTTTCACCTTTACCTCTGGTCCTAGCTAGCTTGGAAAGGCGTTTGCCAAGCTCTTCACACCATTCCCTGAATCAGAGGGACACCTCTGGCCATTGTTCAACTCCCATTCCCTTCCAGCCTGACAGCCTCAGCTCTCTTACCCTAAGCCCAACTCTAGCCTCAAATGCCAAAGTACTGAAGTTGTGAAGCCTGAGGCCAGATCTCTGTTGGCGTTAACTGCCTCCCAACATATTAGGCATCGTTGACTTTTCTCCTTTGTCACCCTTCTTCTAATTACTGCCTGTTTTGCCTTTGCCTCCTCCTGGAAACCTCAGACACTGAGGCTCAGTCCTTAGCCACAGTGATGCAGGTCCTTCCATTTTCCCTCTCCCCCTCTCCAGGCAGCACTGTGGGTTGGAGGTGTAGGTCAGTGGTAAGCACTTGCCTAGCATGCATGAGGCCCTGGGTTTCAGCCCCAACATTGTAAATAAAACCATTATAGAATGATCTGATTAATAGCTGTCACTGCCCTGGATTTTTTTTTGAGACAGCCTATGTAGTTTAGGGTGACTTTACATTCCGTTTGTGGCCTTGGCTGGCCTCAACCTCATCACAATCCTCTTGCTTCAGCCTCCAGAGTGCTAGAATTACAGTACTGGTATGTGCCATCAGGTCCCACTCACTTCCCCAGATTCTAAACTTTTTAATATTTTTTTTGTGGCACCAGGGATCGAACTCACGACCTCGTGCTTGCCAGGCAGGCACTTACGCCACTGTGTTAAATCCCCAGCCCTTGTCTTTTTGAGACAGGGTCTTGCTATGCCATTCACTGGTCTAGAGCTCACTTTGTAGCCC
>RJWT010047511.1:0-11287 GCA_004365215.1 Cuniculus paca | reverse complement strand
CCAGCTTGGACGTCCAAGCCCTTAACCTTGACCACACCCTACAGTCCAGGCCCAGTATGTCTGAAGTAAGTGGGACCCCAGCCCCAAGCCGACTCTATGTGCCTGCCTCCTGCCTTAGTTTCCTTACGCCATTGACTCTCAGCAAGGGCAATAGTGTCCCCCAACGCATGAGTTTGACTTGACCAGGTCCCTTTAGTGAGATTCGGCCTCAAATAAAAAAGGGCAGGGGATGTAGCTCGATGGTAGAGCGCCCCCTGGGTTTGATCGCCAGTACCGCCCCCAAAAGGAGCAACGATCTATTCTTTGAGGGTAGGCAAAAACAATGTCATTCTTTTAATATATAAAGTAAACACAGTAGAGAAGACATGTAGCGTACTTGGGATACTAAACATTTATGGGAAGTGAAGTTAGGAAAAGTAGCTGGCATGTAGTAGATGCTCAGTAAATGATCTATACCGTCCTAACTGCTCACGGGAACCAAAGGGTAAGTGGCTGCCTGGGAAATTTTTTATGCCAGTCTCAGCTGCCTGGCCCCCTCCACCCTTTGGCCTTTGGTCCTGCGCTCATAGCCAGCAATCCCAGCACCTCCTCTGTGCACCAGTCCCCTCTGCCTCCAGAGTTGCCTGTTGGGACTTGTTATAGGTTAAACAGGTACAGGCTTAGCTTGGCTCAAATGAAACTTGAATGCTTTGGGTCGTTGTTGTCAATTCTTTCAACACAAGGAAAAAGGTAATTGTCAATTAATGAGCCCATCAACTGAGGCGGGAAGAAAATCAATACCTCGGACCAATCCCGAGTGTTCTAATGCCAGTCAGGACTCAGGAAGCCCGAGCCTTTCAAACAGGTACACAGAGTAATTGGCTTCTCCCTTGTGACCCGTCCCGCGGACTCTGAAACTCTCCAATTAACATGTACTGCTGACAGGCACACAATTATTTGGGCTCACGGTGCCCTAGCCAGTGTTTGTTCAATCAGAACTTGCAAATACGTGACGAGTGCACAGAATAGCAAGTGTGGGGCAGGCAGGGGAACAGCCAAACAGCCAGGGGCCTCGGAGGAACCTTGGGCTTGGACTTCTCTCTCAGGGAAATCTGCTCCGATGTCTGCTCCGCAGCCCTGACCCGGCCTGGCCCTGAATGGCACTGTCCTGGTCACCCTAGGGAATTCAGAGGGGGCTGAGCTGGTACTAGAAGGGACCATTCTTTCCCTGACCTGCTCCAGTTGGGAAATAGCTGGGTCTCTTCCTTTGTGTAGAAGGCTCTGTCACATCCTCCACCTGAATCAGTCCAAATTCTCAGGGTCTCATCCTGGACATTCCCAGCTGGGTCACACGCCTTTCCCATCAGCACCCAGAGCCTCCTGGCTTGCTTCTCCCTCAGCACCACACCCATGAGATCATCTCCCTGTCTCCCTCTCTGAAGAGTGAGTCTTTGATGTCAGGGCCAGGCAGCATCCATTGCAAAGTGTTGGTAAAATAGCAGGCGCTCAGAAACTGGTTGTTAGATAAATGTGTGGTTAGAGCAGAAATGCGCAATAGTGCAACACAGGGTTGGGGTGGATGGGCGAACTTATGGCAGAAGAAAGAACTGGTTGGAGTAGACAGAAGGCTAGGAATGAAGATGGATGAGATGGTGGATGGCACATGAGTGGACAGAGCAGGAGAGTAGGCCGGTGGTGGATAGGAGGATGGATGAAGGGACTGCTGGATGTGGGATGGTTGATGCAGCGTAATTAGGAGTGTGGCCTCCTGAGCCAGATGTCTTGGGTTGAATCTCAACTGTAGTATTACCATTAATAATAAAAAGAGAAGTGAATGGATGGATGGATGGATGGATGAGTGTGTAGACAGCAAGGTGGATGGACAGATGCATGGGTGATTTGACAGAGGAATGGGTACATGGATGAGTTCATGAGTGTATAGGCAAGTGCATGGATGGATGGTGGTGAGGGGGAGAACAGAAGGAGGAGTAGGTATACTGTAGCAAGAGTGGAGGACGGAGGTATCATGTAGATGGCCCACCTCAAATCACGCCAAGGCATCAGAGCCCCCTGCCTGGCACACCCCTCCACCCTGCCAACACACAGAAGGATTCATGGTTCTCCGTGAGAAATCCTACTGGAGGCCCTCCTCCTGGACACCGAGACCCGGTCAGGGGTGCCAGGAATACGATGAGCCAGATGCTTGCCACTGGCTATCATTTCCACCCTCATGAGGACCTCATCATCGCTGTTCCCCACAGGAAGCAGTGGAGAGCTAAAAGTCCCTGAGAGCCCACAGAAGGCAAAGATTTGAACCCGAGCCTCCTACTGCAATGTCAGGGTTCCCTCTCCAATCCCAATCTTTTTGGGATCTTCAGAAAAAGGTTCCGTCCTATTCTCAAGATGCTTATGGATAAGCCTGGAACTGTGCCATTATTCTGAACAAGAAAATGTTTTCTATAGATAAAAATTATATTTCTTATTGATTTCATGTTAGAGCAACTTGGCTAGAAACAAGTTCTCTTTATCAGTTTAGCATCCAACCATAACCCCCTCCCTCCAACCCACCCAGGTCCTCCTGCATTTGATGGTGAAGCACAGGGCAGCCATCGTCCTTTGGTTGCCATGGATACCAGTACCCGATGCAGCTTCTCCCCAGGGACCGTCTTGCTGCTGGTCATGGGGATGAACCAGCCTAGCTCTGTCCTATCTCATGGGTTGGGAGCTAGGCCTGAGATCAGTGTCCGCTGAGACTCTCAGCAGGGCTTTCTGCTGACGTAGAAATTCATGGACCCTCAAGTCCCTTCTGTAAAGTGGTAGAGTGCTTGCTTATAATCTATGGACATCCACCCATATGCTTCAGATCATCTCTAGATTATCGTAATGCCTAATACAGTATAAGTGCCATGTAAGTAGTTGTTATACTCTGTTGTCTGGAGAGAAATGACCCAAAAAAAAGTCTACATGTGTTAAGTGGATGCACAATTTTTCAAATAGTTTCAACCTGCAGTTGGTTGAAGTCGCACATACAGAAGCCAGAGAAAATATGGAGGGCTGCCTGTGATGAACAAATATCTAAAAACGTACGGAGTGTTACCTGTTGTTCACAGCACCAGTTCACTGGGTCTTAAAAACAGCCCCAGTGCAAGCTAAAGAAATCACTCACTTATGAACTGGAAGAGGGAAATTCTAAATAAAATATCGGCTAACGAAATCCAGTAATACAGTCTTAAAAATACAGCATGAGCACATAACCCAGGAATTCAGGGTTAGTTCAATGTCAGAAAAATTATATTAATTCAGCATACTCACAAAGTAAAGAAGAAAGCTAAAAGGCTCACCTTGAAAGATGCGGGAAGCCCTCTTAATAAAATTCACTGCCCAACTTCAAGACCCAAGCAAATTCAACCTGGCAAGGGAGAAAAATAAGGGAACTTTGCCAATCTGATAAAGTATCTATCGCAAACATTTGAGCAGAGATTATATTCAACGATGAAACTTTAGGCACAGTTTCACTGATGTCAGGAACAAGATAAAGTTATGCCTTTTATTGCTGATTTTGCTGCACACTGGACCCGAGATCCTAATCAATGCGATACGAAGAGAAAAAAATACATAAACGCATAAGAATTAGACAGAAACAAAGCTGTGTTCGTTTGTATTTTTATCTAGAAAATTCTGAACTATCTGCAGTCTCATCAAATGAATAAGAGTTCTCCCACGCCTGCCCAGCAGAAGGTCAATATATAAACATCGATTGCATTCCTATTCACAAGCAATAACCCGTTCAGACGTGTAATAAAAAGACTCCTTTCAAGACAGCACAGCAACCTGAAAGGTACCCGTGAATAAGCCTCACGAGGGATACGCCTGACTTTTATGGAGAAATTTACAAAGCATTACAGAAGGAAATGAAAAGGAGACTTGGAAAGACTGAGGGGGCTCTGAGAGATGATGAGAAGGAGGGTGAGTAGGCAGGATGGGGGTTTCCTGAGGCCCATGCCAGGGGGGCTCTGTGTGGGTCGAGATCAAAGTCAAAGGCAAATGCAGAGGATTTGCATTCTGGATTTGGAGCACTTGGGAAAGATTTTGTTCTTGGTGAAGGGCTATACTTTCATGCCTGCTTATTACAGGCATAGCTAATGCACATGCTATTTTGTCACCAGCCTTTTGCTGGCTCAACAATATAGCGTGGATATTTTCCATATCATTAAATGGTGTTTGATTTTTTTTTAAATCATCAAGAACAGCTCTCTAAGGCAGACAATCCTAAGCCTCCCCCTCATTTTGGAGATGAGGGGGATCCGCAGGCGTGGGGAAGAGAGATTATATTCAACTAATGCCTATTGCGTCCCATCTAATTCACCAATTCTGGGATACAGAATTTGTTTCCTCCGTCTTTTGAATAAAGGAAGTGGTGGTGGTGGTGGGGGGGGTTCAGCAGCTCCATTGCAGGCTGGGTTGCAAGGCTGCAGGGAGGGTCTTGGTTCTGCACATCCTCTGGGAGCAGAGGGAGGAGGCATCCCTGCTTGGCACAGTGCTGGGTGGACAGACGTGTGTGGAAACTGAGTGCCCACCCTGCCTGGCAGTGTGTCGAACTTGGAGTGCAGCAGTGAACAGCACCGGGACCTTGTCTCAATTTCCCTGGGATGAATATGATCATTTGTCACAAACTCCTTGACAGCATAATTCCAAAGTCTGGCCTTTTCCCCTGAGTTCCTATGTCTTAAATCTTTTCTTTTCTTTTCTTTTCTTTTCTTTTCTCTTCTCTTCTCTTCTCTTCTCTTCTCTTCTCTTCTCTTCTCTTCTCTTCTCTTCTTTTCTTCTTTCTTTCTTTCTTTCTTTCTTTCTTTCTTTCTTTCTTTCTTTCTTTCTTTTTCATACCAGGAATCGAACTCACGACCTTGCACTTGCCAGGCAGGCACTGTGCTGCTGGGCTATATCCCTGGCCCTCTCCTTTTTCTTATAAGGCTCCAGTCCTTGCACACTAAATCCAAGCTGGACTCATCTGGAGACCCTTACTAACGAAACCACTACTGTAAAGATCATAATTCTGAACAATGTCAAATCAGAGGTCCTGGGGGTGAGCACTTGGACTTAATCTTTCTTAGGGACACAGTTCAACCCACTCCGCAAAGACAAACTGGCATTTGAGTGGAGGGAAATGAACAAAGAAACACAGAGCAGGTGAGATGGAAATCAGTGCTGTACCAAAGGTGGAGAGAAGGAGAAAAAGGGGGACAGGTAGGGCAGCCATCGTAGTTCTAAACGGGATGCTCAGGGACAGCTTCACTGCGAGGGTAACAGGGAGAAACTTGAAGGTGGTAGCAGGTACGTCATGTGGATGTCTGCATGGACGCTGTGCCTGGGAGAGGGAGTGAAAGTACGGAAGGCTGGAGGGGGTGTGTGCCTAGAGAGGCTCATGCATGGGAAGGAAGGAGGGAGGCATTCCTGGCAGAGGTGCAACCCAGATCACTGAGGTCCTGTGGGGACCATGACTCTGAGCAAGATGGAAGCCACTGGATGGTTGTGAGCGTGGGGGTTGACACAACTGGAAAAACACCTGTCACGTAGAGACCAGTGAGCTGGGAGTGGCACCAACCCAGGTGGAAGATGCTGGCTTGGACCAGGTGGCAATAGAGGGGCTGCAGAGGGCTGGTGGAATCCTGGTCAAGATCTCTGGATGGATGCATGATGTGAGAAAGAGGAAAGTGCCAGATACCAGCCAAGTGTTGTGTTCTGAGCACTTGGAAGGAGTGAGCCACCGAAGGAAGTGGAGAAGGCTGCAGGTGGAGAAGGAGTATGGCGGGAAGGAGATAGTGGAAGCTGAGTTTGACCTGTTGAATCCAAGGTGTCAGTTAAGAGGAAATGATGGGGGGCTGGGGGTTTAGCTCAGTGGCATAAGCACCTGCATGGCAAGCACAAGGTCATGAGTTTAATCCCTGGTACCAAAAAAAAGAGGAGATGATGGGTCGATGGTAGGATATTTGAGTCTGGAGTTTGGGGCAAGATCTGAGCTGCAGATGCAAATTTGAGAGTTGTTGGCATAGGGACAATATTTAAAACCATGGGAGCGGACAGTCACCAAGGGAGTGAATACAGGCAGGAAAGATGCCCAAGGACTGAGGGCAAAGGACACCCCAACATTAAGAGATTGAAGAAGGGACCTAACCAAGCAGGCTGAAAGGTGTGACCAGAGTGGTGGGAAGAAGACCAGGCGACCGTGGTATTCTAGGACGGCTGACTTGAAAACGAAGTGGGGACCAATTGTGCCAAGTTCTGCTGCTGGGCCAGGAAAGACAAGCACAGAGGAGTGGCACTTGGAGCCTGAAGGGTCTTTTGTGTCCTTGCCAAGAGTAGTTTCTATGGGGATGCAAACTGGTCGACATGGGATTGAGAGGAAGTGGGAGGAGAGAAGCGGCAGGCAGCCCAGTGGCCAGCCAGAGGACTCACCTGTGGGAGTCCTTGGAGGGCTTTGCTTTAAGGAGCAAAAATAAATGTAGACCCAGAGGACAGAGCAAGGTCAAGAGATGTCCTGTGGCTTTCTAGCAAGGGAGAGCTAACAGTATGTTTGCAGGTGATAGGAATGATGCATAGCGGGGATCCCTCCCAGGAGCTGGAGGGCGTGAGACTCAGGGCCCAGAGGAGGCCTGGCCTCAGGTACATGTGTGGTCCTGTAACAGGAAGGAAGGAAGAGGACATGGACACGGATGCCAGGAGGCAGGATCTTGGAGACGATGTCTCCCACCTGCCACTATTTTCTAAGTAAACCAAAGTAAGGCCTTGAACAGAGGGTTGGCGTGTAGGAGGAAGACATGGAGGTCAGAGAAGTGGGCAAGGCAGGGTGAAGATCCTTGGGAAAATACAGTAGGATGCAGGGCCTGTGAGAGCTGTTTGCTGGTGCTGATCTGAAAAGGAAGGAAGGAATGCATGACTTTGGGCTCCAAGAGGGCAGGGAGCCTGCCTCTTTGGGTCCCCACTACGCTGTCCCCAGTCCCTAGCATAGAACAAATGAATGCGCATGTGACTTGGCCCAGGAAGGGGCTGTCTGAGAGTCTGAAGTGTTTCCCTTTGGGCCACCGTAGTCACTCCCTGGAAGACAGGAGACCCTGGACTCTAAGGCCCTGGCAGTTGCCATCTTGCAGGAAGTTGATTAGCTCCGAGTGTCTCCCTCTGTTCTCGGTGGTGGAAAGTGAGCCTTTGTTTCTGACAACCTCAGTTAGCCCTGCTGCCTGAGCTTCTACCCTGCCAAGTTCTGAGCCAGTAAGTGGACCAACTGCCCCCGCACCTCCCTGCTTTCTCAGGTCCCACGGGTGCTCCCTGCACTGGGTGGGCCCAGGACCGATGGCAAGAGGTACCACCAGCTCCCCTCACCCTCCCCTGCACACAGAGGGCCGACCCAGAGTGCCCACTCCCACCAAGGCCTCTTGATTCCTCCCCGAACCCCCCCATCCTGGACTCTACTTACACATCGGAGGGAGGGCCCACCTGAGCCCTCTGCCTCATTAGCCCTTGTGCGATGGATCCCGTCCTGTCCAGACAGGTGACTCGGACCCCAGGAGCAGTCTGGGAGTGGGGCCCAGCATCAGAGCTTTATGCAGTATCTGGAGTGTGTGTGTGTGTGTGTGTGTGTGTGCTGTGTGTGGTACTGGGGATTGTGCTGAGGGTCTTGCACTCAGCTACATCCCCAATCTCCACCCTGTTTTGCGGAGACAGGGTCTTACCAAATGGCCCGAGCAGGATTTGAATTTGCAGCCCTCCTGCCTCAGCCCCCCAAGGGCTGGAATTATAGCAGTGCCTGGTTCAGGATGTTTTGAAAACATAGCCAAGGCTGAGAACCCCTTCATTCTCCATAAAACCGGAGGAATCCTCCCTTTCTCGTTAAGAGGAACAGAAAGCAAAGCAGAGCTAGTACTTACTCAGCAGTGACCCGGTGCCCGGCACCGCCTCTGCCCTGACCTCTGCAGTGGTCCTGTTTCACAGAGCGGGGCTGAACTCTTGGGATGAGCAGACCTGTCCCGGGCACTCGGTGGAAAAGCAGTGGGCAGAGTGAGGCTCTGAGCCCAGGGCTGCGTGGCATCCAGAGACAGCTTTACCACTGCACCAGGCACTGGTGAGCTGCTCTCCAAGGGGCGCCTCATGGACCCTCTGCACAGAATAGCACTCTGGGTGGGGGGTGGGGGTGGGGAGGAGGGTGGTGGGCTGTGAACGAGGTCGCAGGAGTCCAATACATGGCACTGTCCCGTCCACGGAAGGTGCTGGGGAGACCATAGGAAGGAGCAGAGCGGGCACTATGACAGAGAGCTTTAGAGCCCATGGAGGACCAGGGAAGAAAACAATGTGATCAGAGCAGGAAGAATCAAGCCAGGAAGAGAGGAGGCAGGGAGGGCAGGGGGAGGCTACTACACTAGTCCAGGTGGGCAGGGGATGGGGCGCCACCTGCCAACACCCAGCAAAAGGCACTCAAGGCGACCCCTGCTCCGGCCGCCAGGGTGCCCAAAAGCTGGGCCTCTCCCAGCTCAGCCTGGCAGCACACATGGGCCATCTTGGTCTCAAGACGACTACATTTCATTATAATCTAAATCTTTCTTGGGCTTCATCAGAGGCTAGGAGTGTCTTGAAAAAGAGAAGCATCTCTTTCCTCAGGTGAGGGGAAAACACGCCACAGCTTTCTCTTCTAATATAAGCCAGACAAGGAGATGCTGCCGATGCTGGCTGAACCTGCCGGAGCACGCTAATAGACTGGACACGAAGGGAGTTATAGAAGGAGACAGCTCCACGGGGCGGAGGAGGGAGGGAGGCAAGAGGCCCCGGGTCCGCCAGCCCCCAGGGGGTAAGGGGGGCCAGATCATGGTCAGCAGATGCCACCCCAGGGGCTGGGTGGGCTCTGCTCCTCTCTGCCTGGAGCAGAGAGGAGCAGAGCCAGATAAGACCCCCAGAGACAAGCCCCTCACTCCCGCACCCTTCCGGGCATCCTTCCGGTCGGTTTCCAGTGACCCCATTAATTATGGAAGCGCCTGCTCTGGAATGGAATCCATGGTGTTTCCGGCATGGCTCTTGGTGGGGGAGGATGGGAGTGACCTAGAAACATGTAGGCAGGGGAAAAGGAAGCCACCGGGGTAGTGACACTCCCACCAGAAGCCGGGACCAGGTGGGGGCTGTCTCGGGTCATTCCTGCTTTTTAAATATTATCTCAGCACTCAGAGGTCTCATGGAACACTTGGCGTATGACAGGGTGTTTTGCTTTTAAAATATCAGCTTCTTTCTCTTTTGCCTTTAATAAAAACCAGCACTGGTTTCTGACTCACAGGCTCAAAACAGTCTTTGCTGTTACAGAAGCTGGGATTGTAGCGGTGGCGCAGGCTAGAACCGTTCTCAAATAGGAAATCGAAGACCTGGGGAGACAGAGCGGGGAGAGGGGAGGGAGAAGGGAGAGGCAGAGCAAGAAATAAATGCAGAGTTAATGCTAAGCTGGCCTTCGTGACTGGCTCCCCGGGTGCCCTGGAAAAGCTGCTGGGGCCAGGAGCAGGGAAAGCAGGGTCCCTGGCTTCCTGGTGACAGCCCATTTGTCCTCTGTCAGTCAGCCCTCCTGACCTCAGGATGCTCATCGCAGCTTGCCAGAGAGCCTCCCGTGTCAGAGGCCCCTGAATCTTAAGCAGATGCCCTGTCACGCTGAGCTAGAGGCTGTCACCTCCCCAGGGAGGGCACGATCACTCAGAGTTGATATGGTGGCTGCAGGCGGTCGGGGTCGGGGCAGCAGGGCTGGAGGTGGGGAGAGAGGGAGGCCGGGGTGGCATCAAGAGAGAAGGACTCTCTTCCTCTCTGCCTCCCTGGCCCTCTCCTCTCGCCTTTTCTTTCCCTTTCTCGCTGCCCTGCTTTGCTCCTTTTCACCTCGTTGCTTCTCATTCTTTGTCTCCATCCCTCTTGCTCTGTCTGAATCTTTTTTCCTCTCTTAAGAAACATGGCTGAACTTGTGGAGCCGGAGATCAAACACCCCAGCGGCGCATGTGTGCAAAAGGACAGCAGAGCTGCTCGCCTGCCTTCACATCTGCCGCTCTTTCTCTGCCTCCACGGTCCCCTGTGGAGAGGAAGGGCAGGGAGGGGCCGGTGAGTGCGGGTGACACAATCAGTACAAACCCTGTCATTACCGGGGCCTGGTGTGGGTTTGGAGGGTGATGGGGGCAGGGAAGGGAAATTCAATCAGGGCCAGGCACCTGCTGACCAGGGCACAGTGGGACACACGGCAAGCCCCACCTTGCAGGAGGAAGCGGGTCTGGCAAAGGCCACCGTGCCCTAGTCCGGGTAGGGACCTGCAGCTGCTGCCTGACAACCACAGGGTTTCCTCTGCGCTTTGCAGTGTGAGCAAGGCACTTACGGAGGAAGGACAAGAAGACACCCCTACATCAGGGCCTGAGGAATGTCATTTCATCCAGCTCCGAACAGCCCTGCCTGAGGGATTGTAGGTCACACGGGCCACCTGAGGGTCTGTGCAGCCCGCTGGGGGGAACCACTGAGGCCTCACCTGGGCTTCCTCTAGGCGTATTTATCCCTGCAGCAAATGAGAACTCACTGGAGAAAGGCAGGGGCCAGGCAGGAGGGGTGGGAGCCTCTGCCCTCCAGGGCTGGCCTCAGCGTGCAGCTGAGACTGAGGTCCCTATGCCCCTCTGCACCATGAGACTGATGCCTTCTGCTGCCCTCAAGAGGGGACTAGAAGGACGAAGCCACAGAGTGACAAGGGGGTGGGGACACACAGAGACAGAAAGTGAGACACAGGATCGGTCACAGCTGAGCTCTCTCCTCACCAGCACAACAACCCCGTCCCCATCTCATGGAGGAGTAAGCAAAGGCCAGAAGGGAGGAAGTGATTCGCCAGGGGCCAGGAGGATGCATCACCCACCACTGCACTCCACGGCAGTTTGGGAGTCGGGGAGGCTGCCGTGTCCCAGTGGGAGGAGGGTCCCACAGAGGTGGCGCTGGGAATAGCAGCACCCTGTTTCGGCCTCCCCTGTGGGTGTTCAGCAGACAGCATGAGGCCGCACTCCAGGGAAGTGGCCGTGGATGGCCGAGGTGGGGCTGGTGGTACAGGGACACAGGGCGTCTGTGAGTGGCCACAGAGGGGCTGGTGCTAGATGCTTTTTGTGCTGCAGCCTTATGAGGCTGGAGACAGAATGGGGCTCCTGGGGTGTCACAGGTGGGGCTCCTGGTGTGTCAGGACAAGTCCGGAGAGGGGAGCAGGACAGGTCTCAGGATATCCTACCGTGGGAGTGTGGGAGCTGAGATCCCACACCCGACTGCTCCCACAGGTACC
>RJWT010047510.1:0-11312 GCA_004365215.1 Cuniculus paca | reverse complement strand
CACTGCTCTGTAAGAATGCTTGCTTGCTAGGTGACTTGCTTCCCCCTTTGTCCCTGGTTTGGTCAATTTTACCTGAACAATTAATCTTACTGGTTGACCGTAGTTCTGTCCCACCTCATGCCCATTTGCCTTGAGAGTTTCCATTTTTCCCCACTTTGGACCTGCCTCACCTTATGGTTTTGCTCTATAAATTCCCTAGACAAAGAGGGGTCTTTGGCAACCCGCTCGGGAACCTCTCTCTCTCTCTCTTTCTCTCTCTCTCTCAGACAGAAACTTTCTTTCTCTCAATAAATATATTCTACTCATAACCTCCATTGTCCCTAAAATTCATTCTTCGATTTTAGAGAACACAAGCTTGTACCAGACATCTAGCAGGTTGGGAGTTCGTTCCCCTATATCAAAGGTGCGGGATTTCACCACCTGTCAGTGGGCTGGTCAAACTCAATAAGCTGTCCTTTGAGACCCAGTGATGGGAGCAGAAGGCAGCTGCTGGGGATGCACACAGATGCCCCCTCTCCCGCAGCGCTCAGAGTAAGTTCCGTAGGGGCAGTGCCACACCTGGGCTGCCAACAGCTGTGTAGAAGAGCTGCAGATGATGCTGGCTTGGCAGCTCTAGCTGTGTTCCACCAGAAAGTCCTTCACGGGGGGCAGCTGGGGTTCCCTAAACACAGGCCATGAAATGCTTGGCCGGTTGTGCTGCCCCTCTGTGGAAATGAGCTTTTCTGGGCAATGTGGAGGGAGAGACTGACTGTGGGACAGAGGCTGAAAATCTCTGCTGGGAGCTCTGGTGGGGCCACGTGGGGCTGTGTTTCTGAGGCTGAAGTCTGCTGCCCAACAGCACAGGCTCACTCACCTTGCCCCAGTGGAACCGGGTGGGGAGGAGCGTGCTGTTAATGAGTGAGAGGGTCGACTTCGTGGGCACATCCAGGTAGAGGCTGCTGAGCTCCACCTGGCTGCTCTGCAGGTACACGTGGGGCTCCTGTATATCAGCATATACAGCCAGGTAGCTGGAACACAAGGAAATAAAAGGCATACAGAAAAGAAGTAAAACTGTTCCCGATGTGATAGGTGTAGCGGCACATGCCACACAAAACAAAACAAACCTGCCCCTGACGTGATGATTATGTAATCCCGAGGAATCTATAAAAAACAAAAACAACTCCTAGAACTAATTCAGCAAAGCTCCAAGGTACAAAGTCAACACAGAAAACTCAACCACATTTTTATACACTAATAGTAAATATGTAGAAACATTTGTGTGCGTGTGTGTGTGTGTGCGTGTGTGTGTGTTTGAGGCAGGGTTTCACTATGCAGTTTAGGCTGACCTTGAGTTCACTTTGTAGCACAGGCTGGCCTTGAATTTGCAGCAATCCTCCTGCCTTAGTCACCTGAGTGTTGGGATTACAAGTGTGCACCACCATTCCCGGCCTGGAAACAAATTTAAAATACAATCCCATTTATAATTGCTCAGGATTGAAATGGGTATAAGAGAACACTGTGGGTTTATTTTGGAATGGTTACTACCCTTTCCGTACCAGTCAACCTGGATTGTCAATTTGATTGCCTTAAGAACCGATTAGTAAAACACACTTATGGGTGTTTGGTGGGGTCCTGGAATTGTGACCCTGGGGACTATATCTGATCTCTGGCCTCTTCTTCTCTAACACTGTTCCCCTGCTCTGCCTTTCAGCTGCCACGATGTGAACAGCTTTCCTCTGCCTTGACCTTCTACCATGATGTTCCCACCTTGGAGCCAGCCTATCATTGACAGAAATCTCTAAAACTATGAGCCTGTTCAGCATCATCCTCAAAACATTAGCCAGAGCAATCAGGCAAGAGAAAGAATCAAAGAGATGTGCAGAGGGAAGGAAGAAGTCAAATTATCATTAATGCAGACAACATCACCCTCTACATAGAAGGCTCAAAAAATTCTATCAAAAGACTCCTAGAATTAATAGCCAAATTCCACAATGTCACAAGATACAAAATCAACACAATAAAATCAATAGCATTCCTGTACATCAGTAATGAACTCACCGCTGGGGATTTAGCTCAGTGGTATAAGCACCTGCCTGGCAAGCGCAAGGTCATGAGTTTGATCCCTGGTATCCAAAAAAAAAAAAAAAAAAAAATGAATTCACTGAGAAAGAAATTAGGAAAACAATAACATTCACACTAGCATCAAGAAAAATTCAGCTGGGCATGGTGGCATATACCTGTAATCCCAGCACTTGGGAGGCTGAGGAAAGAGGATCATTGTGAGTTCAAGACCAGCCTGGGCTATGAAGTGAGCTCAAGGCCAGCCTGAACTGCACAGTGACCTCCTGTTAGAAAGAAAGAAAGAATGAAAGAAAGAAAGAAAGA
The DNA here is from genome assembly GCA_004365215.1 of Cuniculus paca. Classification (NCBI taxonomy): domain Eukaryota; kingdom Metazoa; phylum Chordata; class Mammalia; order Rodentia; family Cuniculidae; genus Cuniculus; species Cuniculus paca. The sequence continues at coordinate 8,948 of RJWT010047510.1, read as the reverse complement.
AAGAAAGAAAACCAAACACTTAGGAATTAACCTAACTGAAGTGAAAGTTCTCTAAAATGAAAAGTACAGTACTTAGAAAAAGGAGTTGGATGAGGACATCAGAAAATGGAAAAAGATTGCCTGTTCCTAGATAGGCAAAACCAATATAGTCAAAATGGCCATGCTTACAAAACTGATAGACAGATTTAATTCAATCCCAATCAAAATAACAAAAACATTCCTCACAGAACTAGTGAAAGCCATCCTAAAATTCAAATAGAACCAGAAAAGACACAGAATAGTAATAGCAAAAAAAATCTTGGATAGCAAGAGCAAAGTAGTAAGCATCACAATCCCAGATTTGAAGTTTATATTACAAAGCTACAGTGCTAAAAACTGCATGGTATTGGTACAAAAACAGACATGTAGAACAATGAAACAGAATACAGGAAGCAGAAAGAGCCCTACATACATTCAGCTACTTTATCTTTGACAAAGGGGCCGAATACCTTCACTGGACAAAAGACAGCCTCTTTAATAAATGGCACTGGGGAAACTGGCTATCCATATACAGAAAATTGAATCTAGACCCATGTATCTTACTATGTACTAAACTAAAATCAAAATGGATCAAATGGATCTAAATGTTTAAACATAAACACTTAATATGCTGGAAGCTAAAATAGGTGAAACTCTTGAAAACATAGGCATAAGCAAGGACTTTCCAAACAGAACCTTAATGGCACAAGAAATAGTACCAAGAATCAACAAATGGGATTATATAAAATTAAAAGGCTTCTGCACAGCAAAGGATACAGAGTGAAAAGACAACCTACAGAATGGGGAAAATTTTTTACCAGCAATTCTCCAGATAGAGGACTAACATCTAGAATACATAAAGAATTCAAAAACATTGGACACCCCCTCAATAAAAGACCTGATCAAAAAATGGGGAAAAGAAATGAGTGAACACTTCTCAGAAGAACAACAAAAAATGGCCAATAAATACATGAAAAAAATGTTAATGCCTCTGGCCATTAGAGAAATGCAAATTAAAACAACACTTTGATTACATCTTATTCCAGAAAGAATGACTACAACAAGAAATAAAATAATAACAAATGCTGGTGAGGCTGCAGGGGAAAGGAAGCCCCCTGCATTGTTGGTGGGAGTGTAAACTAGTACAACCACTAAGGAAATTGGTATGGAAATTCCTCAATAAGCTAAAACTAGAAATTCCATTTGACCTAGGTATTCAGCTACTAGGTACAGTCCATTGCTGAAATTGTTATGGATCTACTTAAAGATTTATAAGCCAGTGTTGACCTCAGCTTCTCTGGCAGACGGTTAGCAGCTCTCCAAGGCCTCTCTCTTTATCCTCAATCAGCAACCCATCTGTGCTGACTGAGTTTGACCTCAGACCTCTTACCTACCCTATCACTGTCCTCTCTCCTCCACCCTGCAAGGACTGTGACTCCCAAGAAAATACACATCTCTGGTATTCTGTGTGTCCTGTGTACCACAGGATAATCCCAAACTGTTCTAGAGCAGAGCTCCCCTGATCCACATTTTCTCCCCAGCTATGAGCAGGGGCTCTGTACACCTACACAAAGGGCCCTGTCTGGGAAGACACTCCAAGTTATAACCAGCAGCTTCACACTCAAACTGAATTAGAAACCATACAAATTTGAAAAGAAAAGACCACATTTCTTCATAGGTTGGGTGCCCTTAAAAGTCAGAGTATTTTTCTTCTTTTCAACCTAACTATGTAATATTTTTGCCATCCCACCCTTGAAAAAAGTAAAACTTAACTCCTGGCCCTGTCCACAGAGACCTCAGAAGAGCCAGGGGAAAATACCATCAATGTATAGCAGCAACAGTGTGACCTGTCCTGGGACAAAAAGAGAGGTCAGAATTGGGGGAAGGATAAGCAGAGGGAACAGCCATGGTCGGTGTCTGTACACACAAAAATACCCAGCATATCTGAGGAATGCCAACATAACAGAAGTTGGGAAAAAAGCAAGAGTTGACTCAAGAGTCTGAGATCCAGGGCTGAGGACTTTCTCCTAGAGAGCAAAGGGAGTCATTGACAGTTTTGGAATGTGGGGGGAGGAAGATATGGGACAAAGTGTTCCAAGAATTGAGGGTGGAATTCTGCAGGCCATGATGGAGGGCCTAGACAGAGGGATCCACTATTGGTGTTAGGGTCAGGGAGGGTGATGCCAGGCATTCCAGTTGGGAGCCCTCGTCATCTCTGTACCATCTGCAGCTTGACGCTGCCACATGGGCTTTGGCACCCTAGCGCCTCTCCAAGCCTCACTCTGTGCTCCCAAGCAGTGGATGAAAAGTACTCATGGGGTTAGACCGAAGAGTTAACGATACACAAGGTATGAACTACAGGGAGGTAGCGATCGGTGGCTGCTGACCCACGTGCCAGGCTGGGCAGAACCCCATTGCTTGGCATCAATGCTGCCAGCATGCTTCACCATAGCTGGCCCGCTGAAACCTCCCTGTGCAGCAGTGGCTGAGCTAAGCAAGTTGCAGGTGGCAATTCCTTTCATTCTGTCAGGTCATACTATACAGGACATTTTATCCTTGTTTTGTACACGTGGAGACCAAGACACAGATTGGTTAACAGGCTAAAGGTCACACGAGGCCACTCAATTCTCACTTCTGGGGTTGACAGCAGCTGGCATGTATTTATTTTTATTTTAAATGGTGTCTTACTACAAAAAGCAGTGTATAGTTTCTAGTTAGAAACAAAACTAGAAAGAACAGAACAGAACACCAGTAAGTCCCCTGGCCTGCCCGCTTTCATTCCTGGAGGCAGTTAACCATTGACACGCACTGAAAGGCCTTAGAAATTAACAGTTCTTAAGAATAGAAGTATGACCACAGTGGGGACTCCTGGATTGGTTAATTTCCTCCTAAAGGTTATTAGACTGATGGTGACTGACTGTATCAGTCAGGGTTTACTAGAGAAACAGATACAACACAAGATATATAACTGTATAAGAAATTACAAGATTGAGCCGGGCATGGTGGCTCATGCCTGTAATCTCAGCACACGGGAGGCTGAGACAGGAGGATTATTGTGAGTTCGAGACCAGCCTGGGCTACAAAGTGAGCTCAAGGCCAGCCTGAATGGCATAGTGAGACCCTGTCTCAAAAAGACAAGGGCCAGGAATATAGCTCAGTGGCCTAAGCACCTGCCTGGCAAGCATGAGGTCATGAGTTCAATCCCCAGTGCTGCAAAAAAAAAAAAAAAAAGAAAGAAAGAAAGAAAGAAATTACAAGATTGGCAAACAACGGTCGGCCACAAAGTTGAATGAGAGAGCATGCAGAGGGTGTCTGCGTGCCAAGGGCTGGCGCTTACTGCAGTGTCCTATGCAAGTCCGTATCAGAAGGCCGATGGGTCTATGATGAAACATTGAAGAGCCTATGACAAAGGCTGAAGAGTCTACGACGAAGGCTGAAGAGTCCCAAGCAGAAGCTGAACAGTCTGTGCCAGAAGCCAGGAGACGACGTCCAAGCTGAAGGCGAAGACTGGAGCTCCTCGGAAGAAGCAGCCCCCAGTCCCTCCTCCTTTGTCTTTTATTGTATGCAGGCTACTCCCCTGGGGTGGGTGTAGCACTCACACCATCTGCCTGCCCTCTTGCACAGGATGAGGATGTTACAAATCGAGGATGTTACTAACTAGGGACCCTGGCCCCATGCCGAATCACTTAAAGTTCTGACCTCAAATTGACACAGTGAACAACATCCTAGAAGGGTAACTGCTTGTTCTCTACACTAGGATGTAGAGCTGCTGAGTTACTTAGTTAAGCTTCTAGACTTCTCAAGCTGACACAATGTATAAACCATAACACTATTTAGCTTAGTTTGGGCTTTAGTTCATTTATTCATTTATTCATCTTCAGTAAAGGTTCTCTTATACGTCACTCAGTTTCAACCTCTGTATCAGGCAAAGATGTCTCAACAACTACAGCCGCCATCCAACAGTGGGGTGAGCATTGGCTACTTAGCTTCTCTTCCCTCTGGGGAATAGGTCAAGGATGCTTGCGAGAATCAGAAGAGACGATGCTTGTAAACCGTGTAGACAGAGTCCTGCACAGTGAGTGTTCGCAGGCATCAGTGTAGTGCAAAGCTAAATGAGAGCTCACCTGGTGACCGCCCCACACCATTCAGGGATGGGGCAGAGATGTGTGCAAGGGGCACAGAGCTTCCCTGAGGGGCCCACAGCTCAGCAGGGGCAGGGGGGCGGTCAATCGTGTGCATGGCACAGAAGTGTGCAGAGCTATGCGGACACGCATGTTATCTTCACATGATTCCCAGTCTGCTGGTCAGGCTGCCTAGAGCTCTCCAGAGGGGCTGGCACCACTTGGCCAGATGCACACTCTCTGTCTTTCTGTGTCTCTGTCTGTCTGTCTTTCTCCCCCGTGTGTTTATGTCCCTCCATCCTCATCAGAAGGAGTGTGTGAATGCTCCTTAATGTTCTGATTGCCTGTGAGTGGTGGGCACCAGGGCAATTTTGCTGCCAGATGGGAAACTTGGAGAGGCCCAAGTGTCCACAGGGTGCAGGGATTGTAGGGAGAGGCACAGTGTGCCAGGGAGCAGCCAGTAGATGTCTGTAAGAGGCACTGAATTTTCAGACTGAGTGTGTCAATCCCATTACATTGCATTGCTTGGCCAAAAGAAATGCCTTGTTCTTTAAGTAGTTAAACCCAAACAAGAAGTAAATATGCCCTAACAACTTACTAGTCATTTCTAAGAATGATAAACATAAATTGAAGTTACTTCATTCTTAAATGCAATGACTTACTAATAGGATGTGTGTTTCTCCTGAGCACACACAAGTCCTCAATCCTGAAACGATGCCACCCATATTTCTGGTCCCTCATTGATTGCATGTGATGTTTGATTTTTCTCACAGAAACTGCGAGAACTGATGGTTCATGTACTTGGATTAATATTTGCCAATTTAAATTATTTTCTGTTCATTGCACTTGTTTCTTTTGTTTCAACTTTTTATGCATTCTCTGCATTTATTTATTTATTTATTTTTGAGACAAGGTCTCATTGTGTAGTTCAGGCTGGCCTTGAACTCACTATATAGTCTAGGCTGACCTCAAACACAGAGCAATCCTCCTGCCTCAGTGTCCCAAGTGTTGGGATTATAAGCGTGCGCCACCATGCCCAGCTTCTTCTCTGGTTTTAGTTGAGCACTATATATGATTTCATTGTTCTCTTCTTTTAGCATGTTAACTATGTATCTGTCTAAAATTGCTTTAAGGATTGTTCTAGAGTCTACAATGTACTTTTTTTGTGGTTCTGGAGATTGAATACAAGGCTTTATGCATTATTAGGCAAGTGCTCTACCACTGAGGTATATGTTCACCCTCTTGCAATATACGTTTTTAACTAATACAAGACTGCTTTCAAAAACTTTATGGGTCATGTGGACACATTTTGACAATGTTCTCGATTTTTCCTTCCCATCATTTACAAAATTGTTGTCACTCGTCATTCAATTGTTATCATCCATTTCACTTATCCACAATACTGTAATTACTCAGTGCATAGTGACTATTACTTTGAAAGACGTTTATTTAGTAGATCAATTAAAAATAAAAATGAACCATTTCATTTTAAATTTTACTTTCATTTATGCCTTCTGATGGTCTCCCTTATGAATATCTTGGTCTTTTACCTTTATAATTTGTCTTTTGACTCAAGATTTTTTTTTTTTTTTGGCGGCACTGAAGGTTGAACTCACCACCTTGTGCTTACCAGGCAGGCGCTTAGGCCACTAAGCTAGATCCCTGGCTAAAGATTTTTTAAAAAATATTTTCAAGTTTTTTTTTACAGGGTCGGTCTGCTGGCAATTAATTATCTGGGCTTTTTTCCTAAGAAAAGATTTTCTCTTTCACTTTTGGATACAAAATTTTAGGTTGATGAGCTTTTGCTTTTACTGTTTTAAATATTACATTCTCTTCTGACTCTGTGGTTTCTGATGAGAAGTTTGTTGTAATTCGTATGTTTTTCATATCCTTTCCTCTACAGGTAAGATTATTTCTTCCCTTGGGTTTATTTTAGGACTTTTTCTTTGTATTTGGATTTCTACAGTTTGCTTTGATATACCTAATACAGAATTTTTTTTTTTATTTATTCTGCTTGGTATGTTATGTATTTCTTGGATCTGTGGCTTGGTATCTAGAAAATTATTAGCCCTTATTACTTGTAATATTTTTCTTTCTTCATTCTCTCTTATCCTTTAGGAATTCCCATTATGCATACAGTACATCTGAAGTTATTCCACAGTTCTTAAACATTTTCTTTTTCATTTCCCTCCATTCTTTTTTCTCTTTGTATTCAATTTTGGGAAGTTTCTATTGACATGTCCTTGAATTCAGTGAATCTTTGATAGGCTGTGTCCAATGTACAGGGAGCCCATTGAAGGTAATCTTCATTGCTGTAACAATTTTTGCTTTCTAGTATTTCCTTTTGGTTATTTCTTAGAATTTCCATTTCTTTACTTACATTACTCATATGAGTACTTGCATGAGTCTACTTTTCTATAAGAGTCCTTAACACATTAATTGCAGTAGTTTAAAACAGGCATGTCACCATAACGCAATCTAAACTTTCATTACCAGAGGCTGTATAATCTTAAGCAAATCCTTTCAGAATTCCAAGTATTATAGTTAATACAGTAATTCATAGATTTCTTTTGAGAATGTGTAGGTAAAACAATAGCTAACTAGAAAGCATTCAAGGCAGAATCCACAGACTGCTTGATATTTGCTAAATAGACTCTGAAATCAAAGTACCAATGCAAAATAAAATGCCATTGCTATTACAAATATCTCTGTAGGTCAGTGCTTCGCATACTTTAATATGCATATGAATCACGAACTATAATACACATCCAAGTGATCTGAGGATCTTGTTAAAAATGCAGATTTTTGACTTCTAGGAAGACGGCAGAATGGTAAACAGCAACGAATCACTTCTACAAGATTTGAAATCCGGACACTGGAAAATAACAACTTGGGGAAGAAAATAAGGAGGGAGGTGGATCGATGGAACCCAGGAAGGATCTGAAGGGAAAACTGGAGTCCACAGCGAAAGCGAAGAGATAGACCACAATGCAGAAAAGGAAGAGGGCAAACTGTACTTTCTCCCCAGCTCCTGGCTCATGGTGTGAGGGAGGACTGAATCTCAGAGACACAGTGAGGACAGGTGACTCCAGAGACCTCCAGGGAGAAATGCACCAGTGGAAGGAAATAGCGGGATGCTAGGTGCTAAACAGCTGGTGAGTGACTCTAGTTCAAGCGATTGGTGTGTTCTCTGGAGAAGATGCTTGGTTAGACATCATTTTAGGGAGGAGTCAACTGAACCCAGGAATCAGAGCAGCCATGGGTTGGCTGCATCTCAGGGCTTCCAGTACTGAAATTCAACAGTGACTGAGTGAGGAACAACCACAGGAAACATCCAGGGTCAGGGAACCAAGGACAGGCCAGCAAGAGACACCTGGTGTTGTAGGCTGAATGACTCAACTCCAACCCCAACTCCAACCCCAACCCCACAACCAGAGAGGCCAGGATCAGCCTGAATTTCTGTGGATTTGCAAGTACCAGAATCGGCAGCCCACCTTGTTCATACCGCAGGCTTTCAGGATTATCCAGCACAGATCTGGGCTCTGACTGCTTGCTTTATCTACCAGTGACACCAGAGTGAAGCCCCGAACTGGGTACTTCCACAAAATCATAGATCCCAGAAGGCTTGAAATCACAGAGAAATTTTCTTTCTTTCATTCTTTTTTTTCTTCTTTTCTCTTTTTGCTTTGCTTTTGGGGTTTTGTTGTTGTTGGGTTTTTTAAAAAGTTGGTTTTTTTTTTGTTCATGAGTGTAAACATTATTTTTAGGGTTTGTTTTGTTTTGTTTTGTTGTTTTTGTTTTTTCCTTATTTACCTCCTGTCTTCTCCAGTTTCCTGAGGCTTGGGTAATAGTCCTTTGTCCTTGTTTTAATCTCTTTCTCTTTTATTTCTCTATTTTTTCCTCTTATCCCTTTTAAATTTTCTCCCTGGAGGGTAAAAATCACTGTCAAGTATATATTTGCAGTATATAATTTTCTGACTTGTGATATATATATATATATATATATATATATATATATATATATTTTTTTTTTTTTTTTTTTTTTAGACAGGATCTCACTGTGTAGTACAGTGGCCTGGGCTCACCTCGAACCCATGGTGATCCTCCTGCCTCAGTGTCCCAAATGCTGGGATTATAGGCGTACACCACCATATCTGGCTCTGATATGTTTTAGACTTTGTTGTATCACCATAAATCTTCTACCTATGGTTAAAGGTGGCAAATTAATAGTTACTATAGTTTGTCATTTTCTAGACTGGGCTTGATGCTATTGTTATTACTGATTATACTGCTGTAGCCAAGGTGACATAGTTGTGATCAATTGGTCTTCCTTGTAAGCCAATACCTAGATTATCTGGAGATCATAAACAATACTATAGTCCAGTACCAAAGAACTGGGTTCTAGGCCAAATAGGCAGTAGCTTTTCATCCTTAATAAATTGAAGAGGCAGGACCTTCAGACAGACTCAAAAGCCAAAAGCCAGCTATGTCTAGAACACATCTCTGAAAAGTAATTATTTCCTAAAGCGCTGTCAATACTAGCAATAAAGCTATGTACCATTAGCAACGTACAAGTCTCAAGGCAGAAAATAAATAAACAAACAAATAATAGAAGATGAGAAACATGGAACCAAGGTGCTAACCACAATTGTGAACTTGCCCAAGGCAAATCCAGGAAGCAGTAAGGTAAAAAAAATAAAAAACTGCCTAGCTGAATTTTATAAAATGTGGCAGCAGAAGTAACAAAACAGATCAATAAATCTCTTGACAAAAACTAAACAGAGTTAACAAAAAGATGACAACCATAAT
>RJWT010047509.1:0-11295 GCA_004365215.1 Cuniculus paca | reverse complement strand
GGGGTGTCTTTTGGAGAAAGACCAAGACCAAGGCCAATGCACAGAAAGGTCAAATAAATCGCACAGTAGAGTTGGAAGCTGAAACTCAGACAGAGCCTAGATTTATTATGCAAACTTAAACAATGCAGTGATTAAAAGCTTGGATTTGTGTCCTTGGTGGTTTTCAGGCTGCTGTGGAAGTGAGAGTGGGGATGGACCTCTGGCCTGGAGGGCCACAGTGTAGTACTTCTAGGGCAAGCCACTCCTGCTCTCTGGGCCTGCCTCGCGTGAGTCAGTGGAAATAAAGGTGCTTTGTGAACCGCCAAGGGTAGTGTAGAGGTGAGACTTCCAAGCTCACCGGATCATGGCCAGCACCCCAGGCATCAGCTTCTGCTTTACAGTGGGGTCAGCAGGTGGAGTGTCCTTCACCTTCAGGATGACTTCATGGGCCTCTCGGAAGAGGTCCTCCCCTACTGCAGCCTCCACTCGCCGGTACCATGCGGCCAGCTTGGGTCGGCCTTCAAAGACTTGGCAGCCAGCCCCTACAGACTGTAGAGTGAAGGAGACACAATGAGGATGGATGAGTGAAGCCGAGGACTAACCTCATCTACCTGGTTCGAGAACTCCTCCAGCGCTCAGGAGGGATTTCCACACATGAGCACAGCCCCACAACCAGGTGGGGCAGAATAAATAGGACTTCGGCAACTGGCCAGCCCCTCCGCCCATCTAGTGTCCCCACCTAGCACCCAACACTTACATGCATCAGCTCCGTGATGGCTACCAGGTCAGCCAGGGAGATCTGGGGCCCAACGAGGAAAGCCTTGTCTTGGAGGAACTTGTCCTCAAGCACCTGCAGGGTCACATCCAACTCTGCCAAGGTGGCTGCCAGCAGCTCAGAAGATACTTGCTCATCCATGAAAACAGAGAACATCACCTGACAGGAAGGCAGGCAGAATGGGGAGTTAGAGGTCAGCCCTCTCTTCACTGCAGGAAGGCAATCCCCCAATGTTAGAGATGCCTTTGGATCTATGCATTGCATCTTTCTTCATGGCACAATGAGACCTACGTGGAAATCTCCAAGGGACTCTTTTTCCTAGAAATACTGCTTTCCTGATGTCTGATTGCCTGAGCCTCTGGGGCATCAGAAAAAATGTCACTAATCTCTTTGAGAATGACTCAAATAGGGGCCTGGACAACAAGTTTCATACTTTTGGGGTCAGGAGTTTGATTAGGAATTTTTTTATTGATATGTTTGCGATGCATGGCATTTACACTAGCAACAGTTGTTCTCATATCAAGTATTATGTACCATACATAATTGTTTGTTACATACTTCACACAGCTAGCATCACAACAGGTTTGCGCTGTGACATTATGATGATAATAACACTACTAGGCAATAGGAATTTTTCAGCTCCATTAGACTCTTATAGGAATACAATCATATATGTGGTCTGTTATTGACTGGAATGCTATTATGTAGTACATGACTGTAACTACTTTTCATAGCCTCTTTTACCTAAATATAAAACCAGAACCTTTAGCCGGGCCTGGTGGCTCATGTCTGTAATCCTAGCACTCAGGAGGATCGTTGCGGGTTCAAGACCAGCCTGGGCCACAAAGTGAACTCAAGGCCAGCCTGAGTGGCATAGTGGCACCCTGTCTCAAAAAGACAAGGGCTGGGGATTTAGCTCAGTGGCATAAGCACTTGCGAGAGGATGGGCTTCTAAGGTCTCCGCACTGTCACTGAATAAGCTATACAACCGTAGTATTCAAACTCTCTTGAGTCTCCATTTCCTCACCTGCTATAAAGGAAAGTAACAGTAGATGACTAATCTTGTAAAAGGAAAATGAGGTCAGAGAGGGTCAGCCAGTTGCCCAAGAAAGCACAATCCAGAAAATACTAAGCCAAGCATAGAACTGATGCTGGGGAGCTCCTAGGGACTGAGGAAGAGAACCAGGAGGGGTAGCATCCAACATTCCAGGAGAAGGGTGAGGGAGGGAGAAGCCATTCATTGCCCCAGGCTTCACAGAGCTGTCGGGAGAAGCAGTGGATGGAGCTTAAGGGAGAGATGAATGCTTGGTCAAGTGTATTGTTTGGTAAAGTTGCTTGGTGGACCTGGGGAACAGCAAAGGAGAAAGAGGACTAGATTCTACTGGCACCCTGACTTTGGGCTTCAGTTTCCTCCCCATACAATGTAGATGGGATCAAATAGCCAACAGTGGCCTGGAGTGAGTACTAAGCCAATAACATCCCTCCAGCTGCAGATATTTTTAAAATATGAGTCAGCTGCTGGCATTTACTTTACTATCTCGTACAAAGGTCTTGATTTCCAGCTTCTTTTTAATCTAAGGAGTGTGAGGTATATAGGGCCAGCCTTCCTACTGGTACCCATACTTGGCATCTAGGACTGATGCTGGGCTGCCATAGTGAGCTCCATCTGTGAGTCCCACCCAGGCCACCTCCCTCAATCATTTATCTACCTCCCCACTGCAACAGACTGTCTACAGACTGTCCCTTTTGTCCTAACTTGGTGGTTCCAGAGTCCTTGGGGTTATAGTCATTTCAGTCCTCTTTCAATTTCAAATGCAGTCACGTGTCACATAATATTTCAGTCAAAGATGAACCACATGTACCACAGTGTTCTCATAAAGTTTATGATGGAGCCAAAAAACTCCTATTGCCTAGTGACATCACAGCATTGTCACACGACGCATTACTCAAGCCTTTCTGATGGAGCTGGTGTAGCCACACCATATAAACTATAGCATATAAAACTCTGAGTACATAAACCTGATATGGTAAGTGACTCATTTGTGTATTTACTATACTATACTTTTTACTGTTACTACACAGTACTCTTCTACTTGCCAAAAAAAAAGTTTATTGTAAAATAATTTACTGTGTTTCACCAGCAGCGGCCTTATACATCTCATGGTTGCTGCACCTCTTGATTGCATCAGAAGACCTGATGTAGTGGCACACAGCTAAAATCCCCAGTTACTAGAAAAGCTAAGGCAGGAAGGTTGCAAGATTTTTTTCCCCTTTGGGGGTGGGGGTGGGGGTGCCTTGGTTTTTTGGAGACAAGGTCTTGCTATATAGTTCAGGCTGATCTTGAACTCAACATGATCCCCTTGCCTCAGGCTCCTGAGTGCTGAGATTACAGGTGTGCACCACACACCTGGCTACAACTCTAAGTTGAGCCCTGCCTAGGCAACTCAGTGACTTAATAAGAAGATGTTGTCTCAAAATAAAATAAAAAAGGGCTAAGGCTGTAGCTCAGGCAAAAGCTCTGGATTCAACGCCCAGTATCATGCACGCACACACGAAGATCATATGCAATGACTGACCCAGTCCATCTACATTTATGTAACTACCCTCTACCATGTTCACATGATGATGAAATTTCCTACTGATATATTTCTTAGAAAGAATGTATCCCCATCATTAAGCAATACATGAGAGTTTTATAATAATAAAGTAATAAATAAGTTCTGGTTTATTCATACAATAGAGCAGTTAAGAAGGAATGAATTAGGGGAAGTGGCGGTGTGGTTCAGCAGTAGAGCAATTGCCAAGATGTGTGAGGCCTGGATCCAGTCCCTAGTACAGTACTGCAAATTAATCAATAAATCATTTAGACTACTCATCAGGTGTTCCTGGTCTGCAGGGATATTAAAATGAATTAGAGAGCTGGGTGTGGTGGTGCACTCCTGTAATCCTAGCACTTGGGAGGCTGAGGCAGGAGGATCGTTGAAAGTTCAAGACCAGCCTGGGCTACAAAGTGAGCCCAAGGTTAGCCTGAACGGCATAATGAGACCCTGTCTCAAAAAGACAAAAATAAATAAATAAAATAAAATAAATTAGAGAGCTGGGCATGGAGGTACAAGCCCATGATCCCAGGTCTCCTGAGGCTAAGGCAAGAGGGTTGGCTTAAATTCAAGGCCAGCCTGGGGATACATAGTGAGTTCAAGCCCAGCCTGAACCACACAGTGAGACCGCGTTTCCAAGAAAACTTAAAAAAATTGCTTCAAAAATTTTAAAATGAATTAGATCTGTCCACAGCAATATGGAAAAATCTAAAATATTCATAATGCTGAGTAAAAACTGCAAGCTGCATAACAATGTAAGTTTGAGACCATTTGTATAATTTTTTTTCTTTTTTGTCTTTTTTTGTATAATTTTTTTTTTGTCTTTTTGAGACAAGGTTTCACTATGCAGTTGAGGCTGACCTTGAACTCACTTTGTGTCCCCAGGCCTTGTCTCAGCCTCCCACGTGCTGGGATTAGGGACATGCACCACCATGCTTGGTTGTATAAAATTTTAAACATTTGAAACTATTTTTCTTAGAGCTACACACGAATATAACTTATACAATCTTAAACAGGAACAACCTGCATTAGATTCTAAAGAAAGGTGGCTCATGAGGAAGAAATGAAGACAGAAACAGGTCTTTTGACTTCTGTTCTCTAATGTTTCTTTTTATATTCAAAAGTTATATGAGTCAGGACAGAAGCTACATGCTGAATTAGCCAGACACTTTAAAAAGTGAATAGCCCCACTACTGATTAGGATATGAACAGTCACAAAAGACCACAGCATCTACTATAACAAGGATCCTGGAAAGAAAAATTACCTTATTTCTCTCTGAAGTCATCAAGAATTATAGAACTTTTTAAAAAGGAAAAGAACAACTACACACACAAAAAAGTCTAAACTTGTGCTGTCCAATATAGTAGCCACAGCCACAAGTAGCTGCTGAATTTTCTAAATGTTGCTGGTTCTAAGTTGTGAGGTATACATAAAATACATACCAGATTTGGAGGATTTAGTACCAAGAGAATATGATTTTTTTACTTACATGTTTAAATGATAATTCTTTTTAAGTGTGGTCATATACAACATAAAATGTGTCACGTTAGTGATTTAAAATTTTTAAAATGATGGTGAAAAAAATCTTAACATTTTTGAGTATATAGTTTAGTAGTGGACCATTTTTAAGCATGTAGCCAATCTAAAAAGAAACTCAGAAATACGTTCTCCAGAATAAATTAATTTATTTGGGAATAGCAGAAATTGCAGTCTGAGGAATGGAATTTATGGCAAGTTATAGGTATATCACAGAGACAGATGGAAAGTGGAATTGCTATAGTTTGGATCTTGTTTTTTTATTTTGGTTTTGAGATGGATCTCACTGTATAGTCCAGGCTGGCCTTGAACTCACCAAGGTGATCCTCCTGCCTCAGCTTTCCAAGTGCTGAGATGACAGGCATGCACTGCCATGCCAGGCATCTATAGGTTGGATCTTAAATGTCCTCCAAAAACCTATGTGTTATAAGCTTGGTTTTCAGTATGGTGCTACTGGGAGCTTGTTGAGCCTTCAGAAGGTGGATACTAGTGGGAGGTCTTTAGGTCACTGAGGTAGAAGTCGCCCTTGAAGAAGATTATTGGGCCCCAGTCTTTTATTTTCCATTTTGCTTCTTGGCCATGATGTGAGCAGCTCTGCTATGCAAAACATTCCCACCACGATGTACTGCCTTACCACAGGCCCAATGTAATGCTCTGAAGGATTGAGGACTAGAATTTCCAAAACTGTGAGCCAAAATAAGTCTTTTCATTTTATAACTTGATTGACTCAAGGGCTGGGGATTTAGCTCAGCGGCCTAAGCACCTACCTGGCAAGTGTGAGGTTGTGAGTTCAATCCCCAGTACCGCAAAAAAAAAAAAAAAAAACTTGGTTGACTCAGGTATTTCGTTACAGTGACAGAAAGCTGACAAGAACAGGAATCTTTAATGACAGCTCATCTTGAATACTGCTATCTTGAGGAAGTTCATGCCGTAAGTTTTGTTATCAAGCCACATCTAGAATGTCTTGTGGTAAGCCCTGTTATGGGAATGTATGCACAAAGCTTTTTTCATGGCCTTCCTTAGCTCAGTTGTGTTAGAGTCTGACATAAATGACTCCATTTTCATACTGGCAACTTTCAGTGTGTATTTCAGAGTGTACACTTCAGTATACATAGTTTAAGTACATTCGCCTTGTTGTGCAACTATCACTAGCATCCTTTTAGAACTCTTCTCATCTTGTAAAACTGAAGCATTGCACTTATTAAATGGTAACTCCTTGCTAACCCCTTTCCAGAGTCAAAAACGCACTTCATATAGCTAACTTACTAAACATCACACCTCAGCAAGAAAGTACACGAGAGATACAGCCCGCTGCTGCTGCCCCGGACCTTGAGAGAATATCATATGACATATTATTAGCCATGGAAAAGGTCAAAATTCAAATATGGCCTCTACTGAATATGTGTTGTTTTCACATCATCATAAACTTGAAAGAGTACTAAGTTCACTATTCATTAAACCAGGGATCATCTATATTTTAAACCAGAGATGTACAAAAACTAACTGAAACCACAATCCAGCTCACATTTGATTAACTGGAAGAGATTAGCCTTATACCCTGGGTGCATGATAAAGGACAAGGCACATCCTTTCTGGTGGTATTTATTATATATTTCAGTCTCTAGTCTTATATATAATACCTGGCATACAAAGATAGCTTATGAAACACGTAATGAAGCAAGAAAATGTAAGTCATAATTAAGAGGGGGAAAAACAATAAATAGAAACAGACCCACAGAGGTCTCAAGTCTTGAAATTAGCTGACAAAGACCTTTAAATGACAATGATAAATGTTTAATTTTTTTTTTGTACCAGGGATCGAACTCACGACCTCACGGTTGACAGGCAGGTGCTCATGCTGCTGAGCTAAATCCCCAGCCCCTGTTTAAATTTTTTCAAAAAGAAAAGATAAACAAAACAGGTGAACAATGATGAATTGCAACAGAGAAACAGAAATGCTACAAAAATAATTGATTGGAATTTTTAGAAACAAAAAGTACCTGATACAAAGAATGTGTTAGATGGGCTTAACAGCATTCCAGGCACAACAGAATCATCAGTAAGGTTAAAGATAGGAGAATGGAAAAGATCCAAACTGCAAAGAATTCGGTGTTGCCTGAGCCCCTTGGGAGTGATGTCCTTATCCGCCCTCCCCACACCCTTCCAACCTCACCTTATGCCAGAGGACCCGGAGGCAGTTTCTCCTCAGGGCAGTGTGCTGCCAGGACAGGTACTCATCCACACGGGCACGGGCCTGCAGGTCCTGAGGGTACCAGTGGTCAGGGACCTTATACTTGCGAAACAGGTAGAGTAGGATGGCCACGCTGTGAAAGGATGGAGCATAATGAGTGGCAGAGGGCACCAGACTAGGGGCCTTATACCCTGTATCTTCCTTGATCTTTCAGACAATCTGCTGAGGTATGAGTCTCATTTTTCAGACAAGAAAAGCAGATGTAGAAGGGTGAAGGAACTAGACTGTGGTGGTACATGCCTGTAATCCCAGAACTCTGGGAGGCTGAGGCAGGAGGACTGCAAGTTCAAGCCCAGGCTGGGCAATTTAATGACTTAGACATGATCTCAAAATAAAAAATAAAAAAGGGTTGAGGATGTAGGTCTGTATGAAGGCCCTAGGTTCAATCTCCAGTGAAAGAGAGAAGGAAGGAAAAAGAGGAGGGGTGAGGAGTGGAGGGGAGGGGAGAGAAAAGAAATAAAGGAAAGAAGAGAAATGGAAAGAAAAGAAATAAAAGAAATGAAAAGAAAAGAAAAGAAAAGAAAAGGCAAAGGAACTTATTCCAGGGCATTTGGTCCTCAGTGGCAGAGCTCAAAGTCTTTCTTAGGCTAATACCCAAGCTGGTCCTGCCATCATATAAAATCCACCAACAGCTGGCTGTGATGGTGCATATCTGTAATCCCAGCACTCAAAAGGCTGAGGCAGGAGGATCACCACACGTTCAAGGCCAGCTTGGGCTACACAGTGAGTTCAAGGCCAGCCTGAACTACATATAGAGGCCCTGTCTCAAAAGAGAAAGAAAGAAAAACCCTCAAGAGTGTATCGATCAAGTGTTCAGAGATGATTTCTGATCAGAGGACCAAAGAGAGCTTCCTGGAGGAGGCAGCTTCCAAGCTAAGCCTTGCAGAGGCTCAGCTCTTTGCAGCCTGCATCCACTCTCATCCTTTAGTATGCAGACCAGCCTCAGATGGCTAGATTGTTCAGAAAGGCTTTCTCATCATCTCTTTGTTCTTCACGTCACTAATTCTGCTAAAAATCAGCTCTGTTCAAAGCAATGAGCTAGCTCAGCACCCCGAGACCTTATGCAGAAAACATCCAGGGTACTGAAGGATCTTGGAACATCAGAGCAGCCAAGGTTCCCTGGTGTCGTCTCCCTGCCCGGTTATGAGGGCTGTTATGATGCAGAGCTGCAGATGCACCTTCAAGAACACAAGGGATGTATCATTTGGGGCCACAGGAAAGCTGTCAGGAGCTCAGGGTTTCTCCAGGCTTGGCTGCCCCAGCCAATAGTGCTGAAGAGCTCTGTGTCTGCCACCAGTCCAGGTCCCTAATTAAGAGGCCTGCACCTACACCCCAGCTTAATGTTCCAGTTGTCCATCTTGTTCCTTGTTCAAGCCACTTGAGGAGAGCTGCAGGTCCCCATGAGCCACAGACCTCTTTAGGGTGACAGAAGAGAAATGCAGGGGTTGTGCCTTCCCCCAGGCTGGCACCTGTGGGTTCCCAACATGGGGCAGACATAGGACTCAGGACACCAGGAAGCACCAAGAAGGAAGAATGGGCATTGTCACAGGGTCACAGGAACACATTGGGATGCGCCCATCTCTAGATTTCAGAGATGGACTCTACAGCAGAAAGTCTAGGTTCTGGTTGGTATGGGATGGGTGAGGTTGCTGACACAAGGGACAGAACTGGAAAAAGGCTTGACCTTCCATGAAGAGGGAAGTTTTAACTTCTTGGGACCTGCTGTGATATAAAACATCTACATATCTGGTGGCTCTGTCATAGGACAGACCCACCCAGGGAAGCCTGCAGTGGCCCCAGGGATAGGAACCCTAGGTAGCCCAGATGCCCCTGGGCCATCTGGACACAACCTGGGCCAGAGAGCTGCCTCCATAGTAGGGGAAGCTGCCACCCTTCCCCGTCCTGCTCCCTGGCCCCACATCCTTGCCCAGGGATACTCATCAACAACCAGAGGTCAGGAACAGGGGTAACACAGATGCCTGATTTTTCAGCCATCCCGGTGAGCTAGAAGACAGGCTGAGTGGACAGCCCCAGAGCTCTGTGGCACCCAGTGTCTCTGAGGACTTTAGTTTCCTGGTCTATAACACAGAAGGCTGGCTCAGGGCAGCTCCAGCAAGGCATGGCAGCAGTCCCAGGGGTCCCCGTTACCTCTCGGACAAGGTGAAGTCCCCGTCCTTCAAAGCTGGCACCTTCTTCAAGGGATTCACCTGGGCAAAGGCATCACTGAGGTGCTGGCCTGTGGGGAACCCAACATGAGACGGATCACTGAGCCCTCCAGGCCACCTGGTCCCACTCCCTTCAACGTCCAGGCCCCAACTTCTTGGTTCTCTGCCCTCTAGTGTGCTCTCCTGAATGGAAAAGGCTGCTGGGGGCAGAGGAGGAGGCTGCTCTGGCAGCTGGTACAAAATAGACTCGATACCCTTGCACAAGTCCTCATGGGCATAACCTTGCTCTGTGTCCCCTTACTCCCCCTGCTCTGGGGGCTTCAGAGCCTGCCTGCTTTCAGGCTCTGCTAAAACCGGAACTGTCTCATTTCTTGCTCACCTGCAGCCCCTGAAAGGTGCAGTCCAATGTCCCCTGAGACTATGACCTCTGCTTCAGCTTGTCTGAATTGTTTCTATTCCTACAGATGCAGCCTGACAAACTTTTCAGGAAACCCAAGTGCCGGTGACACTCTGCTCTACAGCCCTCAGTGGCTCCCTAGTACTCTTGGAGCAGGTGGACGCTCCTCAAATCATACAGTCTCAAAAATACCCTCTCTCTACCCTCCTTCACCAGGGATATGCTCCCTTCCTCTCCTAGTGAAATACACATCTCTCCGTACCCTTGTATTGATAGCCAATCCAGAGATCTGCTTGTCCCTCGTGCCCTTTGTCCTGCCCCATGCTCCACAGAGCTGGCCCCCCCTGCTCAGTAAGTGGATGCTCCAGAGAGAAGGCTGGGAGGGGGTGAAGTTTCAGGCAAGGGGATCACCATGCAACAATCAAAAGGGTAGTGCAAGTGCTGGGTGGACGGCTCAACCAAGTAGTCACCTAGTGTGGACACCTTGCAGCATATGTGTTCTGCTGCCCTCCCCTCCTAGCACCCCACCCCCACCAGGCCTGAACCTTGGCCTGCCAGGTGCGTGCTTGAGGTTCTCAGAGGTCTGCCAGAGAAACAAACATCAGTCTCAGGGTACAGGGTTCACCATGGGGTGGGGGAGAGGGGGCTGTTCCCAGCAGAAGAGACAGGTAAGATAAGGACAGGTTAAGTAAGGCAAAACAAGAGGAATAGGCTGGTGGTGGTGCTGCATGCTTGTAATCCCAGCACTTGGGAGGCTGAGGCAGGAGGATCACCTGGCGTTCTAGGCCAGGCTGAGTTACATAGTGAGTTCAAAGCCAGTCTGAACTACACAGTAAGATCCAAAAGAAAAAGAAAAAAGAAAAAAAGAAAAAGAAAGAAAGAAAGACAGACAGACTGAGGATGTAGTTTAGTGCAAAAGACCTGAGTTCAATTCCCACTACCAATAAATAAATAAATACAAGCTGGGTATGGTGGCGCATACCCATAATCGCAGCACTTGGGAGGCTGAGGCATGAGGATCCCTGTAAGTTTGAGGCCAGCCTGAGCTACATAGTGAGTACGGGGCCTGGACTACAGAATGAGACTCTATCTCAAAAAAACCAATCAATCAATCAATCAATACAGACAGACAGCAGAGGGCAAGACTGGAAAAGCAGGTACTCAGGGCAACGCCTCCTCTTTACGCTGCTGCCACCGACTACAGCACTGAGGATCACAAAGGAGGGGGGCTGATTCTGTCCCAGCCGCTTGGTCCCCTAGCCCCTCTCCTCCAGACCCCATCTCTTCTCTGGGGGGTCCTGTTCCAGGGTCCAGATAACACCCATTTCTGTTCACCAGGTCTCTGCTCTCTTCACGCTGCTTGGCCAGTCACCTGGCTTCAGCGGAGCCCCTAGTGTTTATTACGCGAACTGCAGAATTTGGAGATTCCCGAGCCTTGGGTCTCCCCAGTGACTCACTTGCACCCGGTCTCCAAACCAGACTGGCGACGGCCCCTGGAAGGGGGGGTGCGAGGAGGAGCCACTAAACTGTCGGCGCCCCTCCGCCCCTCCCTGCCTCTCCGTTCCCAAACCCCAGGCCCGGCCCACCCTTGAGA
>RJWT010047508.1:0-11290 GCA_004365215.1 Cuniculus paca | reverse complement strand
TGTTGTACATTGTTGATTTTGTTTCTTACAACTTTACTAAATTTGTTGGTTAGTTTTAGAAGTTCTTTAATAGGATATTTAGGGTTTTCTCGATATAAAACCACACAAGAATACAAAATCCACTTCCTTTTTTTACAAATTGTATAGAAGGCTTTACACAGATAAATGTACATAGTGGACTTGAAGAACTAATAAATATAGAATTTGATGAATTAATAAAAATAATTTGATGAGTTTTCACAAAATTAGCAAGTGTTCAGTAGCATTAAGATAAAAGAAAAAGCAGAAACATGCTAAAACCTAAGAATTTCTCTTGTGCTCCCTTCCAATGTTCAAATATTTTGATGCCTCACAGCATGCATTATGTTACTCATTGCTTTATTTATAGAAGTAGAGAAACAATATTGTATCAGTCAGTGTTTTACTAGAGAAACACATATAACATAAGATATACAAATGTATAAGAAATTTCAAGATTGTTGGCCACAGGGTTGGATGAAGAAGAGTGCAGAGGATCTGTCTGCACACTGGAGACCAAAAGTTTAATCCAAGCTCTGGAGTTCACTGCAGTGTCCACTCAAGTTCATATCAGGAGACCGATTGGTCTGTGATGGAAAGCTAAAGAATCTACCAGAACAATGAAGGATCTGAGGTGGAAGCTGGAGTCTGTACTGAAAGCCAGGAGACAATGTCCAAGCTGAAGGTGAAGAATGGAGCTCCTCCAAAGAACGCAAACAGATCTGTCCTTCCTCATTTCTCCTTTATACCATCTGTGCGAGGAATCACTTATGATGGGTCCTCTATATCCCAGGATGTAGAATCACTGAGCCAATTTGGTTAAGCTTCTGAACATCTCAAGTTTACACAATCAATCAGCCATTATAATCCCCCCCCTTTCCAGCTTGGCGACCAGACACATTTCTTTAAACCAGTCTCCAGATACAAAGACATGCTCATAATTATCCCTAACACATTATAACTATCCTGCAAACAAACAGAAACACACTACTTCCCTTCCCAGAACAGAAGGCAGGTTTTCTTTGGGTGATGCTTACTCTTATCACTTCATAACTTGAACATTATAACACAGGTTTAACAATCCTTAAGAACCAGTATTAAGTCTATCAACATTATATTACATTAGAGCCATATTAGGAAAGACATAGTACAATTACAATCCTCATTTCTGTATTGATCATGGGGTCATAGCTGGTATTAAGAACTACCTTCTTCTACTACCCTTTCTGTAGTCCCTTGTCCTTCACAAGCACCTCAGCAGGTCTTGTTTCTTTCCCTGGTGGAGTGACCCATACCTTCATTCCTGAAGGCTTTGGACCATTTGCCATTCTTCCTGGATTAGGTCATTGCAGTTTTCCATTGACAACAGGGCGTGGTAATACTAAGTGGTGCCCTAAAGGATCTCCTGAACTCCATGTATTTATCCTTTCCTCCATTATGGAGTAGTAGTCCAGTTTTCCCTTGACAGTCTGGGTAAATCACCCCTGAAAACACCGTGACTCCCTTTTTAGCTTGCTCCCTCAGAGGTATGAGGAGACCATCTGACCAGGGGGAAGTCTTCGCTTCCATTTCAGTGGTATTATTGTTGTGCCTCCGGGTACAAGCCTTATCCCCCCTGGAACTAAGACTTCTAAGCCAGCAGAACATACAGTCATGGGAACAGGAAGCAAATACTTTTCTAATGGATCCCTGGGAGTAATGGTGATCGGTACCATTCCCACTTGCACATTTTGATTCCCAGACCCATGAATCCTGGCTGTGGGAGACACAATACCCTGTAGTGGATGCTGATTCCAAACATATACAGCCTTTTGAAGAACCTTAACCCAGCCTTGCAATCTATTGTCATCAAGTTGGTGCTGTAATTGTGTCTTCTAAAAACCATTCCACCTTTATCAATTCTACCACTTTTGGGTGATGAGGAACATCATAAGACCAGTGAATTCCATGAGCATTAGCCTATTGCTTCACTTCTTTGGCTGTAAAATGCATTTCTTGGTCAGAAGCAATGCCATGTAGAATTCTATGACAGTGGGTAAGGCATTCTGTGACTCTACAGATGGTAGTTTTGGCACAAGCATTACATGCAAGGAAGGCAAATCCATATGCAGAATACATGTCTATGACAATGAGAACAAATTACAGTCCCTTTCTTGGTGGAAATGTCCAATATAATGAACTTGCTACCAGGTTGCAGGTTGATCACCTTGGGGTATGGTGCCATATCAGAAACTCAGTGTTAGTCTCTGCTGTTGACCTATTAGGCATTAAGCAGTGGCTACAGGCAGATCAGCCTTGATGAGTGGGAGTCCATGCTGCTGAGCCCATGTGTAACCTCCATTCCTGCCACCATGGCCACTTCGTTCAAGGGTCAATTGGTTATGACAGAGGTGGCTAAAGAAGGAACTTGGTCACTATCCACAGAATGGGTCATCTTATTCACTTGATTGTTAAAGTTCTTTTCTGCTTAGGTCACCATTTGGTGAGTATTTACATGGGAAACAAATATTTTTACTTTCTTTGCCCATACACAGAGGTCTATTCTCAAATCTTTTCCCCAAATATCTTTGTCATCAATTTTCCAGTTATGCTCCTTCCAAATTCCTGACCATCTGGCCAGACCATTGGCTAAAGTCCATCTATCAGTATACAGTTGTACATCTGGCTTTTTCTCCTTCCAGACAAAATGTACTATAAGATACACTGCCTGAAGTCCTGCCCACTGTTATGATTTCCCTTCACCATTGTCCTTCAGGGGTGTCCTAGAAAGGGGCTTTAATGCTGCAGCTGTCCACTTTCATGTGGTGCCTGCATAATGTGCAGGGCCAATCATTAATCAGGACCTAGCCTTTTGTTTCTGTGTAATTCACGAGGGTTCAAACCCCACTCCTGGCACCAAATTCTGTCTTAGTTAATTTTTCTTGTTGCTAAGACAAAATACTCAACACAGAAAGTTAAAGGAGGAAAGATTTATTTAGCTCATAGTTTATAGAGGTTTCAGTTCATAATTGACTGGCTCCAAAGCAGGGTGGCAACAGTTCATGGCAGTGGAGGAGAATAAACAATGAGAGAGAGAGACAGAGAGATCTGTCCCTTATACTATATCTAATCTACTAGGATTAGGGTGATGCCAGTTCCCACAATCACTCACCCTTAATCCTAGGATCCTTAATTCCAGCATTGCACTATGAATCAATCACATACTCTAGATTCAGCCACCTCTGAAAAAACCCTATTACTGCATGAAATATTGGGGGGACATTTAGTCACAAGCCATAGCAATTATATATGTGTGTCTTTTTGGTTAGCATTATTTTTGAGAGTAGTTCACATTCTTGAATTTAGTTATAGATTGTTCATGCTTACTGCTGTGTATTATTCCATTTTACTCTATGATTGATGGTCACTTGAATAGTCTTAGTGTGCATCCTTTGGTCACTCTTTATTACTGGAATGTTGATAGAAATACCATTGACACAGATTTCTTACACACATATGTTTATTGGAACTATTCCAATAATTGGAATTGGAATCAAAGTAAGTATGCTTTTAATTATACACAAGTTAAACTTTGGCAGTTTTCTGAAGTCTGTGTATCAAGTTCCCTCTCCACTGGTTGTGTATAAAAACCCTTATTGGACTTCCAGAAAGATGGAGGAACAGTAAGCAGCAGAGTAAACAGTCTCTCTGAGAGAAACAGTTCAGATGCTGGAATACAACATCATGGAGAGGACAAGAAGGAAGGAAGTGGGTCCTCTGGACCCAGGAAGAATCTAAAATATGAATTGAAGCCTACAGAGAGAGTAAAAAGAAGAATTTAAATGAAGAAGAAGGTTGTAGCTGGTTGCACCTTAGCTTGGAGCCAGACTCACCCTGCAAGAAGAGCTGTTGAACCTGGGGATGCACAGTTGCGATCAACCCCAGAGGTCTCTGCAGAGAGGCGCAGTGGTGGAAGAGAGTGGAGGATGCAGAGATCTGTGCTGGCTGGTGGTGAGTGCAGGGGACTC
The DNA here is from genome assembly GCA_004365215.1 of Cuniculus paca. Lineage (NCBI taxonomy): Eukaryota > Metazoa > Chordata > Mammalia > Rodentia > Cuniculidae > Cuniculus > Cuniculus paca. The sequence continues at coordinate 7,265 of RJWT010047508.1, read as the reverse complement.
AATCCTCCCATGGGAGACAGTGATTGACCAGGAGGTATCTTGGAGTCAGACAGGATAAGCCCAGGGCCAGGAATGCTGTCAGCTTCTTCCAGCAGCTCCAGGTTGTGGGCGGACCAGTGGAAGTTGCTTGGATCCAGTTCTGCTCCCTTGTGTGTTCCAGACAACATCGCATAGGGTCCTAACCAGCTTAGATCTGCAGGCCCTGGCCAGTTCTGCTCCCATGCAAAGTCCAAGGGCCCTTGTAGGCCGGTACCTAGCTCAGTGCAGAGGTACAGGCACCCACCATCAGATACCCGTAGCCAGTACTGGCCAGAAAAACCAGTCTTGCTTTGGAGAAATTGTAGTCAATGCTGGAAGTGCCTGGGACCACTCTACCCATGTGTATGGAAGAAATCAGGAATATGTCAAGACAAAGAAGGAAAAGGCAATCTCTGGCATCCAACCCAAGAAGAGCAAGTCCAGGAGGGGTAAACACAGAAGAGATTGGGAGTCGCACAACTGAAATGTCTGAAGTGATATCAACTAAAGTAAAGAACAACTTCATGAAGCTATAAGAACAGAAATTAGAACAGAAATTCTATCTCAGGTAAAAGAAGAAATGAAAAGCATAATAAAAGAATTACTAAACATCTCTAAAGAAGACACAGATAAATAGGAGCATAGGAAAATGAGGGAAACCATGAATGAATGATATAAGAGAGGTTTAGAATGCATGAAACAGATTCAAAGAGATATCCAGGAAATTAAAAACTCCACTGAAAGTTGGCAAACCACCTGAAAGAAACTGAAGGCAGACTTTCAAACCTTGAAGACAGGTGTGCAGCTGGTGATTGTGAAAGGAAAGATCTCTTAAAAATACCAAGGAATCAGAAAGTAACAAGTCAACGGCTGCAAGACAATTCAAAGAAACATAACTTAAGAATTAAAAATGTGAGTGAAAAAGCAGGGGTCAAGACAAGTGACATCAGGATTCTATTTACAGAAATAATTTCAGAGAACTCCCCAAGCATGGGAAAAGGAAGTGACATTCAAATAAGTGAGGCATATAGAACTCCAGCTAGCCATAACCAAAACAAATCTACACCCAGACATAATAATCAAGATCCCAGAAATTCAACTCAAGAACAGAGTATTAAAAGCTGTTAGAGAAAAGAAACAGATCACCTATCAAGGAAAACCCATCAGAATCATGCCAGACTTAACACAAACCATCAAATCAAGAAGAGGCTGGAGTGAAGTATTGCAAGTCCTGAAAGAAAAAAACTTCCAACCCACACTGATGTACCCTGCAAAACTTTCCTCCAAAATTAATGGAGAAACAAGATACTTCCATGACAAAGAACAACTCAAGGAATTCATGACCACCAAACCAACCCTACAAAGATTACTAAAGGACATTCTAGAGGGAGGAAAAAAGGACCATGGTCTCAGGAACAACGGCAGAGGGGCACCATCAAGTGGGGCCAGTCGATTGAATGGCGAGGCAAAATAGGGAGCCAATGGCAGGGAAACAGCATGGCAGAGACAACAGTGCAAGAGGGCCATAACTATTAATGTAGAGGGCCTCAGTGCACCAATAGAAAGAAACACAGGCAGAGTGGATCAGGAGACAGCATCCTTCAATATGTTCTGTACAAGAAGCACATTTAACTGGAAAGAAAATTCATAGACTGAAAGTCAAAGAAGAGAGAACAATGCCCTATGTGACAGGGAGCCAAAGAAAAAAAAAAAAGCAGGGGTAGCCTGCCCATCAACTGCAGAATGGATAAGAAAGACATGGCATTTTATGTGGTGGAAACCTACTCAGCTGTGAAAGAAGATAACCTCAATGCTCTTGTAGGTGGATGGAGGCAACTTGAGATGATGCTCATGGATGAAATGTTTCAGAGTTACATGGGTGAATTCTGTGTTGTCTCCCTCGTAAACAAACTAAAGGAGTTAGTGGGATCCAAAATGCACAATACATATTGGGAAAGTCAAAGGAGAGGAATTATCTAAAAAGGGAAGGAAGTGACCACTGTTAATCTATTATCATGATTTGAAACTCATATTGTCTTCGTTGTTCTGATTAGTTTCATTTTATTCTAATTTGTTTGACTTTATTATACTTGATGACATGGACAGTTATTTTAAAGCTAACAAAATATGTAATTGCAGCCATTGAGGATGTCCAATTATCTTGTTTAGAAACCCTGTATTGCTTTCATTGTTTTGTTTTGATTGAGTTCACTCTATTCTGTGTTGTTTGATTATAATATGTCTGAAGGTATAGGCAACTATTCTGAAGATAACAAGAAGCATTACGGTAGCCACTGCTGTTTTACTAGTATTTTGAAGTTCTGTATTGCTTACATTGTTTTGCTTTGTTTTGTTTTGTTTTAGTTTTTTTACTGGTTTTATTTTGTTCTATTTTGTTTGATTTTATTTATCCCTGATGGTATGGGCAGTTATATTGCAGATAACAAGAAGCATTATGGTAGCCATTATTGATTGCTTTTTACCCTGTTTAGAAGTCATGTGCCATGCTCATTGTTTTGTTGTGATTGAGTCTACTCTGTTTTATTTTGTTTGGTTGTATTCTTTTCCAAATAAAAATTAAAAGAAAATAAAAACCCTTACTGCTGCATAGCCACAATAATGCTTGCTATTGACTTTTTCATTTTAGCCATTCTGTTGAGTCATTTTGCCATTGCATTATGTGTGTGGTTTCTTTCTTTCAAAATACTGTGGTATAGTTTAGATGCAGTAAGATGCAATTCTGAAGTATACAGTTAAAATTTTTACAAATGCATACAGACGTGTAACACATAGACATCAAGATACATAACATTTGATCGCCCCAGAAAGTTCCACTTCTCCCTTCCCAGCCAACCCTTGCCCTGCACCCTGGGCGCAACCACTTAGCTGATTGCTTTGGCTGTACGATGCAATTGTGCTGGAATGCGCATTAATGGAATAATGCAGCATGAATTCTTGGGCGTCTGGATCCTTATGCTCAGCATTGTTTTGAGTCCATCCATTCATAGTGAGTTCCTTCTTATTGCTGAGTAATTCTGTAGGGTCTAGCCTAGTTGGGTATCTCTTCTTATTTTGATGGCTATTTGGATTATTTCCCGTGTGTGGCTATTAGGAAAAAAGCTGCTACTAAATGCAGTCTTGTACAGATCTGCATGTGAATGTATGTTTTCATTGTTCTTGGGTAAACAGATTAGCAACAGAGTATGTATATGTTTAAAAGAGGCCAAGGCATTGTTTTACAAAGTGGTTGGATCATTTTGTACTTCCTTTAGTAATAATGTATGAGAATTCTAGTAATTCCACATCCTTGTCAACATTCAATGTCATTAAAATTGAAAAATTTTTTAGCCATTTTAATGGGTGTGCAATAATATCCTATTATATTTTAAATTTGCATTTTCCCTAATGTCTAATAGTACTGAGAAATTTTTACCGTAGTTATTAGCTCTTCACATATATTATATCATGAAGTATTTAAGACTTTTGCCCATTTTTAAATGTTTTTTCCCTTTTATTGCTATGTGCCTTATATCTATCTGTATTCTGTGGGTCTGAGCTATTTATCAGACATCCACGTGGCTGCATCATCTTTAGCCCGTCAGTTTCCTATTTTTCTTTATGGTGTTTTTGATGAGCAGAAGCTTTAAATTTTAATGCAGTGTAATGTGTCAATTTTCCTTTTTATACTTTATTGCTCTTTGAGTCCTATCTAAGAAATCTTTGCCTTCTTCGTGCTGCAGAGACATTCTCTTATGCTTTCTTCCAGAATTCTTATGACTTTGGATTTTAAATTTAATTCTTCGATCCATTGAAGATAATTCTGTATAAGATGTGAGGCAGATACTAAGATCTATTTTCTTATAAGGGATATCCACTGTTGAAAAGATTTTCCAATCTCCCCTGCAATGCATTAGTGTTTTTTGAAAAATTAATTGAGGGCATAAGTGTGGTTCTATTGCTGAACTCTATTTTGTTTCATTAATGTATCTGCCTATCATTATCTCTATATAACACTTGTGTTTTACAGCTTTATTTTAAGGCATTGGTATTCAGTGCTCAAAGTTCTGGGCCTTTGTTCTTATTCTTCACTTAAAAAAATGTCTTCTTGGCTACGGTCAATGTGAGCTCTTCTTCAGCAGAAGGATTGATTGGCCAGCTGTGAGGAATGTGGTTAGTGGATGGCTTCCAGCTGTTAGCTCTTTTGGGGTCCACCTGGCTTTTGAATGGAGGCCAGGCTCTTTTCAAGACAATCCTAGTCAATAAATAGAGGGCAGAAGTAGAAGTTGTGCCCTTCTTATGCTAGTCTTCAGCCAACCAGCCAGCAAAGCAATCGCACAAAGGTTTAGCAATTTCTTTCCGGCATGAGACTCTTAACGCATTTTTGCTCTGGAGCGCCCTGCTCAGCTGGCATCCACATCCTCACTTTGGGCTGCTCTCTGACTACTCCCCCAGCCCACCCTCACCCCCATAATTGTTGTCACCCTGTCCATCTTTGGACCTTCTATCTCTACCTCTCAATCTGTTTTCTAATTGGCCCTGTTGGTTCCCACAGAGCAAGTGATGTGGGAGATTTGTGACTGAATCACTGCCCAGCTGGCAGTCAGACACCATGCAAGGAGGTAGGTGGTGCGGGGACCAGATGCTAAAACCTCAGTTTGATGGCTAGAAGAACACCTCGGTGCAGGAGCAGGTGCTGATCAGTGCTTCAATTCAGGCTTTTGGAATACATGGTGGGGGAATGAAAATATTAGGATAATGAAATGGTTGATTATTACTGAATTTTATGGACATCCTATAAATAATGAAAAACTGAGAGAAATTAACATGCAATTGAATATTAAATGTTAGTATCAGTCTCTTTGACAGCCCTACCCATCAAACTCTTCAGTGTAGACTTCTGTGTGTGTCTTGACAAATGCACAGACATGGGACCCGCAGTAAAATGGAGATGTAGAACATTTCTGTCACCCCAAGAAGTTATCTAACATCATTCATAGTCAACTTTTTCCCACACAACCGTATCCTGACAGCTACTGATCTGTTTTCTGCTTCTCTACTTTTGACTTAAAACTGTCATATGAATAGAACCATACAGTATGTAATATTTTGTGACTGGCTTTTATCACTTAGAATAACACATTTGAGATTCATCTATAACATGTTTATTGGTAATTTTTTATTGATGAGTTCCATCAATCCAGTGAACCATAGTTTATGTATTTGCCTGTTGGAAGACTTCAGAGTACTTTCTGGCTTTGGTGATTTTTCATGAAGCCACTGACTACATTTGTTACCAGTTTTTCTATAGACATATATTTTCATTTCTCTTGGGTAAATATCTAGGGATGGAAGGAATTTGGTAATTAGTCTTTTTGGTTGATTCTAGCCTAACAGGTGTGCAGTTGCATTTCCTTGTTGCTTCAACTCATATTTCCCTAGAGATGGATAAAGTTTAGTATCTTTAATATTTCTACTTGTTATTTGAATATCCATTTTAATGAATTGTGGTTAAAATATCCCTTCCCTTTTTATTGGGCTATCTAGTTTCTCACAATTGAGCTTTGAGAATTGTTTTCTAGGTTAAATTGTTCGAAAAATATCTGATATTTTTGAAATATCTGCAAAAATGCAGATATTTTCTCCTAGTCTGTGATTTGTCTCTTTCGTTTATTTTTAGAGCACTTTTACATTTACAGAAAATGAACTGGCAGCATAGAGAATTCCTATATATTTGCAGTCTACCTCAGTTTCTTCTGGTATTACCACCATCACGGATAGGTGTGATACCATTGTTACGACAGGCAAACAAGAGTATTTATATATTACTATTAAACATAGTCCATAGGTTGTCTTAGCATGTATTCTGTGTTGTGCATTGTATAGTTCTGACAAATACACAAGGTCATGTATCCATCAACCTGGACCATACAGCCAAGCTTCCCTGCCATGGAAATCCCCCACGCATCACCTGTTGACTCTATCATCTCCCGACTCCTGGGAACCACTGGTCTTTTGTATGGTGTTTATAGTTCTCCCTTTTGCAGAATGCCATATAGTTAGAAATGTACAATGTATAGCCTTTTCAGACTGATTCTCTGACTAAACAACAAGGATTGGGCTCATTCATATCTTTGTTAGTCTGGCTTATTTCATCATTGAACACTTTCCAATGTATGAACACCATTGTTCATCCATTCAACTTTTGATGGAAAATTTGGTTGCTTCCAGGTTCTGTCAATTCTTAATAACGGTGCTATAAATGTTTAGGTTACTGTGTGTGTATAAATTTTCAATTCATTTGTGTTCTTAGAAATGCAATTGCTAGATTGTATAGTCAGAATTTAAGGTTTGTAAGACACAGCCAAATCGTTTCCAAGGTGATTACACCATTTTGCCTTCCCATCAAATAAAGAGGAATTTCTTTAAAAACTATTTTTTAGCCATTCTAATAGGTATGCAGTGGAATTTCTTTCCAGTTATAGAATGATATATAGAATGATACAGGGTGTCAAACATCTTTTTGTTTGCTTATTTTCCATTTGTATACCATCTTTGACCCAGACATTTGTCCATTTTTGAAATTGGGTGGTGTTCTTATTAAGTTTTTAGGTCTTTATGTATTTTGAACACTGAATGTGTCTTTCAGTTGTTTTCAGAAATATTTTGCGAATAATTTTTCCCTGTCTGTGATTTGCCTTTTCACTATCCTAATGATATATTTTGTGAGGCAGAAGTTTTTAATTGCAATGAAATCCAACTCATGGACTGTGGTTTTGGTGTAGTATCTGAAAACATGGCTAATCCGAAGTTGCCCAAAGTTTCCTCCTATGCTATTCCTGGAGAGTTTTATAGTTTTATGCTTTACATTTTGTTCTGCGATCCCTTCTGAGTCACTTTGTGTGCCAGACACCAATTCAGTGTCTGGATTCATCTTGTGAACATTGATAACCAGTCCTGGCACCATTTGTTCAAAGTCATTACTGGATTACATCAAGGTTTTGTTTTAGGTGAAGGTGAATGGACTCCGTAGTGTGTACTTTTGCTTATGTGTGTTTATGCCTGTGTGGTTTTGGGTATCTACTTTATTTCACTAGTCTATTTGTTTGTTCTCTCATCAACAGTACACTGTTATAATTTATATGTATAACAATTATAATTTATAGTAAGTTTTGAAATTGAGCAATGTCTCCCTTAGATTTTGTTCCTCAGTATGCTATGAGTTTCTCTGGGTCTTTTTTTTTTCCCCT
>RJWT010047507.1:0-11288 GCA_004365215.1 Cuniculus paca | reverse complement strand
AACTGAAGTTAAATTATGGGTTTTAGAAATATAACTAACTGGATACAGTACAGCATTTTTAGGATTAGGTTATTAATAAATGCAGAGAAGGGCCTCAGTGTGTACACTGGGGAAATGTTAAATTTAGATCATGAGGATAAGAGCCACTGCAAAAGTGTTTAACTCTAGCATGTCCATGAACATTATATTCTCTGAAGCCAGTATAATGACAGGAAAATACACGAATCATAAAGACCATATAAAAGCAATAATGACAACACTGCAGTAATTTTCAGCAGTGTCAGATACAGATACTGGAATGGTATTGTTCATTCACTCAAGAATGTATTTCACATACTCAGGTCCTGGGAGGAGTAACAAGAAGAACAAGAAGCCAGTTTGCCCTTCCCTTGAGCCACCTGCAGTGTGGGCTGGGAGGCAAGATCCCCTGCCCTGTAAGCAACAGGCTGACTTGGAGGACAGGCTGAGTTGATAGTGTCTGAGTTACCAAAGCAACTTAATTCTACTCTTTGATTGACTTTGCAGGCCTAAAGCCGGTAGTCTGAGCATCCACTAAGAGCAAATATGGGGGATTTCCTTCTGTCTTTTTTTTGAAATCCAATATTGTTCTCACTGTTTTGTTTTGTTCCATTTTATTGGTATTCTTTTTTCAATGCTCTGTTATGGTTGGCTTCACTGTGCACTGCTTTGTTTGATTTTATTATGTCTGAGAGTATGGGCAGCAATTTTGAAGAAAACAAGAAGCATTATGGTAGCATTGTTAATTTCCTATTATCCTGTTTTGAAATCTTGCCTCACTCCACTGTTTTGTTTTGATTGACTTTACTGTTTTATTTTGATTGGTTTTATTCTCCTTAAAATACACTTTTATTCTTTTTTATTGGTTTTATTCTGTTTTGTGTGTTTGATTCTATTATGTCTGAGGGTATGGACAGCTATTTTGAAGAAAACAAAAGACATTACAGTAGCCATTTTTAACTTATTATTATTTTGTTTTGAAGTCTTGTATCACTTTCATTGTTCTGTTCTGATTAACTTTATTCTGTTTTGTTTTGTTCGATTTATGTTCTTTAAAATTAAAACAAATATATTTCACGTACTCATTGGCCTGGGTATCTTCTATATTGAAACATCAATCTGTCATTTTACCTGGAGTCTGCTTTATGGGAAAAACTCTTTGATTATCATCAGCAGGATTTCTCTTTCATATAAATGAAAAATTATATCAGCTTAGCAGTATTTCCCTTGTGTCTAGAAGAAAATAAGGAAGTGGATAATTACACTTAAGGAATAATTATGCATGATGACAAAGACTATGGGAGACTACCAAGAAGGAATAAGATGAATGTAGATAAAAAGCCCAGGCAATGTGCTCAGCAGGAGACTAATGAAGGTCTTTCATCAGATTAGGAGGAAATCTACACTGTATTCCCAAACTGTGAGTCTTCAGGACGCTTGTGCTCTTCTTAAATTTAAAGGAATTACAGAATTACCTGGATTTCAAAAGGATAGACATGAGTTACCTGTGAGAAAATGGATGTACTCAGAGACTAATATTAAGTAGAAATATATCTGAAAAACAAGCTTGAATGTCAATGAGTTTTGCTTTTCTTTGTGAAAACCTATATATATATGTCAAAATATAGAATAAAGGGAAACAGAGAGCTACATCTTTTGCAAAGTTAATGGAATCCAAAGATTGAGGGAGGGAGGACAAAAGGGAGAAAGTGAAAGGAGAATAAATATTTAAAATGACTTATATACATGTACTACCTTTCCACAGTATGTATCCATGTAATGCAAACATGTATTACTAGAAATGGAAAAGTGTAAACAGCTCAAGATGGAAAGTAAATATGTTTTCACATGGAAAGACATAAATACCTCCATGATAGAGTGAACATAATTTAAATGGATAATTTAGTATCAATACAAGTTCCTCAAGAAGACTCAAAGGCTAATTTTCACATCTAACATAAGCCTCATCATAATGATTAGATAATGACAATCATTGATAAAATAATTGGTACATTTATGAAGTCCATAAAGTTTAGTTCACACATTTGCTCATCATTTGGTGATTTAGTTACATTAAGTCATGAAATAATTTTCAAGACTATATTAAGAGTGGTAAAAATGTTTTCCATATAAATGTCAATGAATTTCTATTACATACTTGTCCTGTCTATAAATGAGCCAGAACAGAGATAGAGGGGGGAAAGTGGCATGTATTCTACATGATGTTTGATATATTACATATAGGACTGAAGGTAGATGCATACATAGAGAGATAAAAACTTGTTTAAACAGACTCATCAAGGGACACAAAATTGCTGATGGTTTCCAGCATCACATCTCTATACAGCTTCCTCTGTGTTGTGTCCAGCAATGCCCATTCATCTGGGGTAAACTTTATGATTACATCTTTGATGGTGATTAATTCCTACAGCATCATGTGCATTCCAATTTAGACAGAGAAATAGTGACAAACTTCCTAATCTGTTACCTGAGATGAGAGCGTGGAAGCAGAGGAGAAACAGACATGGAGAGGACAAGCTCCTTAGGGAAACTGCCCACTCACTGTCAGTACCAGACTGGGACCTTATATCAGACACCCTACCTGAGAGACATATACTCTAAACTCATTGAAGTATTATTATTCATAGTATTACAAGACACATGGTATGGCAAAAACAGATCAACTTCTGATAAATATGGTAGTTATGTCTTCTACACAGGTTACTACGAAATTTAACCTTTGAAATAAAAAACAAATAATTTGTACCCCATTCAGTTTAAAGAATTTTGTATACGATATCACAATGGAAGCTACTACAATGTAGTTATAAATTATTTCTCATTCTATGTGTTTCTAAATTCTTTTCATTGCACTTCAGCAGGCCATGGACCTCATTAAAAATCTTTACCACAGAGTACATAGGGCAAGGGGATGGATTAAGTTGCAATGTTTAGCTAATGCTTTATTACTCCTGGCCCTGTTCTCACCACAACGCAAACATCATTGCAGTGAAGAGCATGGGAAATGAGGCAATTATTTCAAAAGAAATCCAGGAATTCAAAGTAAGAGAATAACATTTTACATGCTTTTGATATGAATGAATATATACACTCAAACATACAAAATTTAAGAGTCATATACATGTTACATATATGTATATATTATATATATGTGATGATTTTCATACCCAAGGCACCTACCTCACTGTCCAGAAAAACCTTACTGGAGTTCAGGTGCTTTAATACATGCTACTTGCACTTAACAATTTGTATCTTCTCTCAGTGGGGTGGTAAATTGAGTGTAAAACACCTTTTCACTCACCTGTGGATGCAATGCCATTAGCAGCTTCCTTCATTGGTTCACTCACAGATGAGACAAGATAAAAGCTAAAAAAATTTTTGGAGAGGATTTCAGACTTCTCACGAGACAATGGAGTAGTAAGCAGCAGCAAATCAGTCTCTCTTCAATTTGGAATACACACACTGGAAAATACCAACTTCAGAAACACAGAAGAAGACAGATGAATTCCTGGGACCAGGAAGGCTCTGATGGCTAAGTTGGAGGCTACAGAGAAAATGAAAACACAGAACACAACACAGAAAATGGAAGGAGCTATCTGCACTGTATCCTAACTCCTGGCATGAGGCTATGGAGAAAGGAAGATCAAATCTGCAGAGACTCAATGAAGCAGCTGGCTACAGGGAGATGTGCAGCAGTGGAATGGAGCAGTGGTTGCTTTGTGCTACACCAACTGGTGAGTAACTCCAGGCCCAGTGTCCTCCATATTCTTTGGAGACAGTGCTGCATCACAGGCCGTTCTGCAGAGGGACTGACTGAACCTCACATTCAGAAGACCCTCAGGTTGGCTTCATGTCTGGGTCCCAGTGTTAAACTCCCACAGAGACTTGGCAAATGGCGAGCCTGGGAGATGACCATGGCCTGGGAGCCATGCTCAGGCCAGCATGAGAAAACAAGTTATGAGCTAAATGACCCCGGCCCTAGCCTCATGGGCAAAGGCCTGGTTCATCCTGAATTTCTCAGGGTCAGAAACTCCCAGAACCAGAACCCTGCCCCAATCCTACTGCTGTCTTTTTAATGAATATCCAGCACAGAGCTGGGCTCTAACTGCCTCTTTCGAGTGACAGTGACAGTAGAGTCATACTTGAACTGGACATGGACACAACATTACCACTGGCTTGAATTCACAATGAACTTCCTATTTTCTTTCTCTGTTTTTGGGATCATTAAATTTATGTTTCTTTGTTGTATCTTTTGTTTCTTTTTTTGTGAGTGTGAACATAATTTTTAGGAATTTTTTAACTTCTCATGTTTTTTTTATTCTGCCTTTGTCTCCTATCTTCTCCACCAGTCTCCTGAAGCTTGAAATACCTTTGCTTGATCTCCAGTCATGCCTCTAATTTATTTTTCCTCTTTATTTCTCCATTTATACCTCTTCTCATTTGGAAATTTAATTCCCTTGATTACTTTTCTCTTATTTCACACTTTGTATCATTTGGATCCTTTCTTGTGTTTGTTTACATTTTATCTCTGCAGATTTTGTCTTCCCTTTCTCAAATTCTATACACCTCCTTCTACTCCTAAATAATACTGTTTACACCACCACTCTTTCCTGTTTCACATAGCATTGCTTTTAAGGTTTCAGAATTTTCTTTTTTGCATCCTCAATTTCCAAACCCTAAATTTTAATAGTGTAGTCAAAAAGGTTTACACATTTTTTGATATTTAAGCCTAATTATCGATGAATTGTTTTCTGCCATTAGCAGAGAAATAGCAGCTATATTTAGTTCTTAGAAGCTATAAGTCAAGGCCTCATTTGCTTTAATATTATGCCATAATATTCAGTTTCTCCTTTAGGATTAAGAGTGCTGTATAACTACTTTTCATGGTATGCTAATGTCTAATTTATCTGGGGTGATAACAGTGTATCTGTTTTGCATGACATCAAAAGGATCACACATTTGTCACTATTTTTGTGGAAGCCAGCATTTAGAATACTTTTGTGACATTAACAATACTACAGGATGTTCCCAGACAACATTGTTGCTGGCCTTACACTCTGTTCCAAAAGGTAACAAGTTACTGAATCTTGGGAAAGGAGTATCATTAGCCACACCCAAAGTAGATAATTGTACACCAATGCAAAACAACTAAACGATTTGGATAATAGCAACCAACTTGTTAGACTAGAAGCATCCATAAAGCTAAGCACAAAACTAAACAAACCACCAAAAAAAAATGGAAAATGGGGGAAATGGCATCAAAATACCTCATAAAGCACTAAATTTCCTGAAGCTATTCCAGAAGGCAACAAAGTGCAGAATTATAGAGTAGTACCCAGCATTAGCAATTTAAATTGTTTTCTCATTTTGGGAAAACAACTGGATTTTTGTTTCAGTGGGGAAGACGACTGTGATTCATATTTGTCACCAATGTTCAGTTTGTGAACACAATAAAAATTTACTTTTGGCAAATGACATCCTTTGAAAACCAAAATTTCTGCAGAGAATTCATCAATAACCCAGATGTTTTTTTATAAACCAAGCACTTGACTTACTGCAAAGCATGAGAGGTGGTTAGAAAACAACTCAGGGATATAGTCAGCAGGATGAGAGAAGATGTAAGTAAACATATAATGATAGTAATAATAAAAAACTTCCCAGGCCTCTCAGAGGATATTAATAGATGGCTGGATGGGCTAAATAAAATTGTACAAAGTATAATGATCGGTTTACCTTATGATTACAGTCTATAAAAAGTTTTCATTTAGAAATCTAGGAAATTAAAAATCATATAGAAAGCATAGGCAGCACTATAGATGAATGTGAGGACAATTTCAGCACTGGAACACACTGATGCCTTCAAAGAACAAATATTGAGACACATTGTGAACAGCAAGAGGACATGAAAAACTGATCCAATGATTGCAACATCATTCAAGGAAGACTAATCAAATAATAAATAGCATACATGAAAAATTAGAAGGAAACAAAAATGGCATAAAATGACTCTTCCAGAATTAATGGCAGGAAACTCTCCAAATCCAGAGAAAGAAATAAACATACAAATAATTCAAGCATGTAGATCACCAAATAGCCATGAACAAAAGAGAACTTTTCTCCAACACTTTACACTCACAATTCATGAGTCCATGACAGAGACAAAATCTTAATAGCTTTCAGTGAAAGGCAACCAATCATGTACATAGTTAAACCCATTAGAATCCCAGAAGACTTCTCCATAGAAACTGAAAAGCCAAGAGTGTTTGGAATGAAATGTGAGAGGCCCTAAAAGATATCATTGTCCAATCTCAATTTAAGAATCCTTCAATGTTTATCCTTAAATCTTGTAGGAGAAATAAGATATTTCCATGAAAAGCAACACTTCAGGAAATGTATAAACACCAAATGAGCATTTCAAAAATTTCTTGAGGTCACTCTCAAATAGTCCATGAAGCCAACAATGTCAACAATTCAAAAAGAATGAATCCACCTCGGGGGGATGAGCAGCTGAGTCAGGGAAAATGAGGAAGTCAGCAAGAGGAAAGTAATGCAATGAGAGGAATAAGTCAGTAGCTCAGTAATGAGTCTCATTGTGCATGCTATCAATTGCCCAGTCAATGCACAGATTGATAAAATGGATTATGACAGGTAACAATATGTAGTATATAAGAAACATGTCTAAGTAATAAAATATTCTCATAAATTAAAATGAAAGAAAGGAGACAATATTCTATGAAACCAGAATATAGAAAAAAACAACAGTTGCTTATCTAATTTCAGACAAAATGATTTCAATCCTAAACTGAGAAGCAGAGAAAAAGAGTTCACCTCTTATCACTAAGGAGACGAATGTATGCAAAAGTTTACAATTATAAACCTATAGTCACTAAATAACTTTGAACCTAATTCATAAAACTAAAATTACGGACAATACAAATGAGATAAATACCAATACACTATTAATGGACACCTAAATACACCACTGGGACAAATGTCAGATCAACCAGAACAAAATTTACCAAAACAACCTCAGAGGTGAAAAATCTTTCAAATGATAGTCTTAATATATTTCTACACAGTGTTGCATCCAATAACTAAAGAATACACATTCTTCTCAGCAGCACATGTGACTTTCTCCAATGTAGACTAACCATTAGCCAATAAAGTATGCTTCATACATGCAGAAGAATTCAATTATCTCATGCATATCATCAGATCATAGTGCAATGCAACTGGAAATCAAAGGTAAAATAAAACAAATAACCCATGCAAATGTATGAAAGATAAATAACATCCTCTTGAATAACCAATAAGTGACAGATGAAATTAAAGCAGAAATTAAATGTTTTCTACAATCAAATTGTGTATTGGCAGTGTGATACCCCAGAACCTCTAGGATGCAATTAATGCAGGCTTTAAAAGGAAGGTAATACAGTGAATTTCACATCAGAAAAATACAATAAAGTGAAATAAATGACTACATGATATACCTCAATTTTCTAAAAAAAAAAAAAAAAACCACAAGAACAATGCACATCCAAACTTCATCTGAAGAAGTAAACCACAACGATCACAGCAAGAATTACAAAATTGAGAATAAAAGCATAGCAAAAAAAAATCAACGAAATGAAGAGATGAAGAGTGCTCTAGTTTGTGTCTGGGTAGCCCCCTAAGCCTCATGCAGTCATTGAGGTGGATGAATCCAGCATTTGTGAAGGGTTCACAACAAAATTCCACAGAAAAATGCAATAGAAACTCTTATGTCCATTGGATAAAAAACCATCTCTGATAAACCATGGGTCAAATTTTACTAAACGTAGAGAACGTGAAATTGTTCCTACTAAAAGCAGGATGAAGGGAGGATGATGAACATTACCACTTTGTTTCCTGTAGTTCTGAACGAAAAAGGAAGTATGAGAGGGTAAGAGAAAGAAATAACATAGTATGAGTTGGAATGGAGAAAGTTAAACTCTCACTATTTGCTCATGACATGACTCTCTACACAGAAAACCATAAGAACTCCACTGAAAGAATTCTAGAAATGGAAACCAAATATTTTAGTGCAGGACAACACAGACAGCACTGAAAAAAATCAATAGGATTCCTGCATAAGAATACCAAACCCTGTGTGAACGAAGTTAGGGGAAAATGCACTTTATATTTGCATCAAGAAAAACGACATACTTAGGAAATAATCTAACACAAGATGTGAAAAACCTGTATAATTAGAAGTATGGTAGTCTGAAAGATAAATTAGAAGAGGGTATCAAAACATGGAAATGTAGCTCCTGCTCCTGAATTTTCAGATACAATATACTCAAAATTGTGCTTTCAAAAATTGGTACTTAGATGTCATGCACTCCCACTTCACACACCAATAACATTACTTACAGAATGTGAGAAACAGACCCTAAAATTCGTGTAGAATGAGAAGAATATGACAATAGCCAATACACTTCTGGCAACAAGGACAAGTTAGGGGCATCACAATCCTGGACTTAAAGTTACACTGCAAAGCTACCATGTTGAGAACAGCATGGTATTGTTTTATAAACAGACTCATGGTTCTGAGGACCAGAATAAAAGGCATGGAAACCACTCTAATCACATTCAGCTCTCCTAACACTCGAGAACAAGTCTCCCACCGCATAGTAAACTACAATCAAAATTGATCAGAGATTTAAACATTAGAACAGAAATGTTTCATCAGCTGGAAGCCAAAATGGAAAATTTCCAGATATAGGTGTATCCTAAGACTTGCCAAACAAAACTGCAGTCGCACAGGAAATAATAAAAAGAATCAAAAAGTGGTACCCCATCATATTACCAAGGTTTTGCCCAAGAAAGGATACCACTAACAGAGTGAAGAGACAGCCTATGTACAGTGGGAAAAAGCTTTGCCAGCTACCCCTGAGACCAATGAATCATGTGTAAAATGTATGAAGAATTCAAAGAAATTACACCTCCCAAACTAAAAGATCCAGTTAAAACTGGGAACCTGAAATGAATATACACTTCTCAGATGAACAAATATGAACTGAACAGTCAATAAAAATGAGAAAAATGTTTCCATATCACCCGCAACTTGTAAAATATTACTTGCAAAATTACTATGACTCCACCTCAGTCTAGAAAAATGGTTATTATTTGGAAATCGAACAGTAAGAGAAATGCTGGTGAAATTGCGGGAGAAAGGAGTCCCTCGCAGGTATTGGTAGGGTTACGGTCAGATAAAACCGCTATAGAAATCTCTATGGTAACCCATCAAAAAATTAGTGTAGAAATTCCATTTCATGAACCTATTCCTCTCCTCTACATCTTCCCCCGTCATTAATGACATCATACCACAGTGATGTATGCATGCCCCTGTTTACAGCAGCACTCTTGATAATATCATAATGCTGGAAATAGCCTATATGTTTGTCCATAAATAAATGGATAAAAAATATGGTTTTATACACAATGGAATCCTACTCTGCTATAGAAATAATATATGTGTAATATTTATAAAAATGCATGCACCTTGAGATTATAATGTCAAATTTCATGGTTTCACCTATAAGAAAAAATATATGAAATAAGAAAAAGAGAGAGTAAATAAACACTGTAAATCAATGCACACAATGTATCTAAAGTCTATCTGACTTAGTGCACTTCTCTTCCATGTTTTATATGTTCTTGGGTCTATTAACATAGTTTTCGATCTGTATACATGATAATTAGTAAATTTTATACAATAAGTGAGTGCATCTGTTGTTGGAACAAAATGGGGGTAAAATGATAGTGCAAAAAGGAAATTGAAATGTGTTATGCATTTGCACAAATCCCCTATAGTGAATGTAATCATTATGTGTTCAAAACATGTACTAATAAAATTATTTTTAAAAATCAAGGAAGAGAAAACTGTCCATAAGGAATCCAATCTGTGACCAATTTCTGAAATCATTTTTCAGGGAATCCGATATACTGACCAAAGTGGGATCCACTTGTAGGCGTAAGAATCATGCAGCACACTTGAGAGCCCTCATCCATAGGTAAAATTTAAATGTGTATGGTTGACGCTGTAAACAAATATTTTACAAATCCAGCTGTCATAGATAAAAACATGAAAGTTACTGTTGAGGTATTCACTACCCATAGCTTATAGTGCTGGTCAATTCTTTCCTTCATTACAAAAGAGATTTCTTAGGCATCACATATTGGGGTTTTGTTTTCCATCTGTAGATACACTTAATACATTTTCTCTGCCATGAATAGTTTTCCCTCATTTTCTAGCAAAGATTTTCGAATCTCCATCATATCCCCCAGATTGCCTCATTGCTTTCCCTCAAACAACACAGTAGACTTCTCTTTGATGTACTTGGAAGTCATTGAATTCAGGTATTTTATCCATGGACAAGGCAAGAGAAGGCACTCTCCCTTCTGTAGGGGGTCAGTCACTGGCAACAATCCTGTCAATTCAGTCCTTAAAATGTCTTCCTTTAGCAAGTAAGGAAGTACATGTGCCATCATTCGCTGTCAAGTACTGTCACCCTGATTTCCAACAAAGTTGCTTGGAAACAATGCTCAGGAAACCTACTATGGGTGGGGCATAAAAATTTTAGCTCCACTGATAAATTTGCATAAGTGTTACATAAATTCCTTCACTATGGTTTGTATTAATTATCACTACTCTAGTAACTTACTTTACATTTACATGCATGCCTCTATTTGCATGGGAAAAATGCTTAATCAATTGTCACACTCCCCAGAATATTAACATAAGCAAATACCTTTCACGTCCTACTAAAACTATGGCATGACTAAAAATGGGACTAATTTCTTGGCTTGTATGTGGTATCTTAACAAGCTTGTATATGGTATCTTAACAATACTTAACAAGTTTTCACAAAATGTTTCCATTTAATCCTCACACTAAATTTTGTATTTCTGAAGCATCCACCTGTTTAGTGCCAAAAGAAGTTAGAGAAAATTTTAACATGATAAATTTATCCACTTGTAAAATATTGTCATTATTATTCTCCACCAAGTAAAATATAATGATGCAGACTGATGTAAGAAACTGGGAACTGGGGACATACACATGTGCCTATACAATGCAGGGAAGCCTTTCATATGTGTGACAGGGGAGCTGTTCATTTAGAAAGAAGGATGCATCCTGATATCCTTGGTGACACTGCAAATACCTACACACAAGTCACCTCTCACCATGATTCCAAGAGTTAGAATCCACGCTAGCCTTTAAGTGT
>RJWT010047506.1:0-11288 GCA_004365215.1 Cuniculus paca | reverse complement strand
ACAATTGGAGAATTGAGTACACAATATTAAAAATGAAGTACAAACATAGTTAATCTCAGTAGATAAAGTTTCATTTTCTAAGAGATTTCTCTTAGGAAGGAACAGAGAAGATCTGCATGAGGTTGTAAATCATAATATCTTCCACTTCGGCAGTAGTATAGGTTACTGGCCATTGCTCTAACTACAAAGTTGAGAGACTGAGGTGTGCTGAAATGTTGCCCTTCCAAGGTGACACAGTGATAAAGGACACTTCTGCAGTTTCAATGCAGCTCTGCTGACCGGACGTCAGGCTTTTTCCCTACATCTGTTAGGGTTAGTCCTGCATGCACCCATTGGAAGAGATCTGAAACAATGTGAGGACACACAGCACCGAAATGCTAGCTGGGCCCTCTATCCTACAACACGGGCCTCTGTGAATGCAGAGTTCTTTATTAATGCTCAGGATTTACTGGAACATTTGGTACTTGATGAAGCAATACGAAAATGTGATTTACTGTTCTCACTAAAGCTGCAAAGAAAAGATACAAAACCCAATGCTATGTAACTAATGAAAAGTGAAAACATCCAGTATTGAAGTCTTAAATATTCTTAAATGTGGGTGAAATCCCATCCAGCAGGAATTGTTGTGATAAATACACTTAAGTCTATCCAAGAGGAGCTTAGATGGTCTCAGCACAAATTTTATAAAAGTTCTCAAAATGAATTATCAAAAGGTATTCAAACACTTGGAAACAACTTTAAAAGCCTCAAAAATTTGTGTAAATTTTTTTAGGATCATATTTCTAGGGTTCTTTGTTCTTTCACCATTTTTAGATTTATTGGTTTTTACCAAAGCTATGAAGAGAAGATGCAAAATCCAGTCTTCTTTTAAGAGGTTTTATTATCTATAGGTTGATACGAAACATAAAGGATGGTATGTGTTTGCAAAATAATACTTCCATTTTATTTATAATCTTGGCGATTCATGTTCCCAAATCTGGTCGTCTATAAAAATATGAACATTAACAGAAGAATGCACAAGCAGTGAGGTCCTTCCAGCCTCCATTATCAGCTCTTCAATCTTGAATATATGTTTGTTCTGTCTCTGTTTCGTGTAGCTAAACATTTTGTCCTAAGGATTCAACACTGAACATACCATTTTAATAAATGGATCTGTTTTCCTTTGTTCCCATTAGTTTTATGGACACTTGGAAGTTGTATGGAACATCTGTGCACCCAGAGCCCAGAGATAAAGGCATCGATGATACAGTTTTAATATTAGACTAATTTCTTAATGACCACTTTGGGCCAATGTACAACACAGTGCTTTTGTGGCATTGACTGAATACACCTCTGAGAGAAAATAATGAAATTTTCTTTTGTTTGCACAGTGTAGAATCATGCAAAAATTGTTTATATTTTAGACAGAGTAGCCTAAAAAGAAACTTCTGTCTTTCTCGTGGTATATCACACTATTTTTCAACTTAGCATATAAGAAAAATATTGCTTAATAATTTCAGGCAAGTTAATATGAATTCTTTATCTTAATATATTTTTACATACACATTAATGTGTTGAACGTATGTTGCAAACGTTGGAACTTGTGGATATAAATTAACTAGTTGACCAGCATTCTCAATAGTTAGACTAAATACTGGACTATTTCATCCATTTAAAATACATATTTTTTCATATTTTTACATCTCTTAAGTCAAGATGTATAAGCCTTTTTGACCTCCTTGTCATTATCTGCCTTTGTGAATGAAAAGAAGCAAAGAAGGTCTTGTGGCTTGGAAAACAGTTGCAGAGACTAGTGAATTACTTCTCTTTCCATCAGTTTTAAAAATTTTACTTAAGTTAATACAATTTAGGCACACATAATGATCACATTCATTACATGGAATTTGTATTTGTACATGCTATGTCTTGATTCCTCTTTTCCTATGTCCCCCACACTTGTGTGTCATTCAACACTGTTCACGTAGAAAAGCAAAAGAGCTTGGCAACTATGGGTCAACCTGATACTCAGAATCATCAGACTCTGAACGTAAAGACTTATAAAAACATTACCAAACTTGTTTTGAACAGAACACACGTGTAAAAATATGTATGCAGGGCTGGGGATATAGCTCAGTGGCATGAGCACCTGCCTGGCAAGCACAAGGTCCTGAGTTCAATTCCCAGTTAAAAAAAAAAAGTATGTATATTATGTATATGCAAGAGAGAGAGGTTGTTTAAAAATTTGTGTGCAAAATTTATAAACTCCTAGAAAAATAAGTATGAAACAATATTTCTAACAGATAGAAGAGTATATTGTACCCTAGTATAAATTACTACTCCACATGTTTTTCCTCTGGTGTGGGCAATGACATCATGTCTTTGGTACCAATCCCCTACTGTGATTTCAGCCACCCGTGCTGATGACTCTGTTCCCTGAACAATGTTTCAATTCAAGGGTCCTGGCTTAGTTTGCAAAGTCATCCAAACTAAGGTAGATGCTATGTTAGATTTAACTGTGCTGAAATTGAGCAGATAAGTGTTTCATACAAATACAGACACAACAGTTTCTCATAAATTAAAAATCTGAATTAATCCATTCAGATTTACATTTGGTTATAAAATTCTTTTTTTTTAACTGAAGGAATGAAGGTCTTTTTTTTTTTTTTTTTTGGTACCAGGGACTGAACTCATGACCTTGCGTTTACCAGGCAAGTGCTTGAATTGCTGGGCTAAATCCCCAGCCTGGTTATAAAATTCTTGTTAAAATAGAAAATATTAAATCCAGCTGCAAATATTATTATTTTCACTGTTCTAAATGCCAGATATTTTGTTGATAGACTTTGTCACTGAAAAATAACAGCATCCTTTAAAAAAGACAAGTCATATGTATATGAAAAATCATATCTGTATATATATATATATGTATATCAGACATAAGTACAGTTTTGGCATATACCAATATGGTCAATTAATGGAATACAGGAGTGATACATAATTCAAAACACTTGAACATTTTTCAGTAATAGAATACAGATTGTAAAGATCATTTATATATATGTTATATAATTACACACAGGTTTCATCATGATATAAAAATGCCTAAAATTGTGAGTCATTTATTAAAAAAACACAAATTCTTAAAAGATTTTTATGTACCTAAACCCTTTCATGCTGTTTATAAAAGGAAATCGGACTATGCCAGGCATGCTTACCTGTGAGTTTATAATACAGATATTCACTTGCTGTAATGTGTTGAAAAACATGAGTTGTGCCACTCATAATTTTTATTTAAAAAAATATCATATCAGTTAATTGCTGTTGCTCCTCTATGATGTTCAATATAGTCTGCACAATTGAAAATTCTAGAAACCAAGCAAGAAACAGACATTGCAAACCACGATGTTGCCCCATGTAGATAAAATGTACATAAAAGTACAATCACCAAAATATAAATAAAATGTTATAAAAATCTAAGTGGAGGTTCATTGCAGGTAGAAGTCATTTCTTTAGTAAACTCAGCAAGCCTTTGTAGAGCTGTCAGTTTTCAGTAGAGGCTTAAAAATGTGAGTAGACACCAGCCATAAAAATTCAACAGAAAAAATTTCAGTTAGAAGGAGAGAGCCAAGAGTGTGGACACAAAGTCCTAACTGCTTCAACGAACCACAGTTTTTGAGTATTGCTAAGACAGGAAGTGAAAGGCTGAGACAAAGAAAGATGTGGAGAAGCTGGCACAAGGGTCATGCGCATGTTACCAAGGAACCTGCATGGGAGGGAGGGATAGACTGTGGACAGGGTGTGTGGGGAGAGTGGAGGAGGAGCGATGCCGCAGGAGGGAAGTACTGGGCACAGGAAGGGCCATAAGGTCAACCACACCAGGAAAAATGGAGGCCATGGATGTCTGACAGAAGGCGCTGGATGATGATGTCAGTGTTCTCTGATAGGGTAATGGTTGTGAAGTTTTTGATTCAAGAGATAAGGGGGTAAGAAACCATTGACAGAGAAAATACATTACTTGCTTAAGAGTTTTGGAAAAGGCAGAGGAGGAGAACTCTTGCATTTCTTTATTTCTTAATGTTTTGTTGAAAGACTTTGTCACTGAAATATAACAACATCCTTTGATAAAGGTTATTGTATTTCTCTCGTTCCTGTCACAGGTTAATTAAACAACTAAAACACCACTTATTGTTTCTCTAGCACCAGGAGCACTGTAGAACATGAAAGTAGCTTCTTGTTAAATAAGATGAAATTGTGAACAAGTACTAAGAGTTAAGTTTGACCAATTTGCAAATATACATCTGCTGAATATTTGGTATTTTCCTTTTTAATAACAAATTTATAACAAATAACAGAAACATAGATTTGTCAAAGAAAAAGAAAATATACAGGTTAAGAAGATGAAAACAGTGGCTGGGGATTTAGCTCAGCAGCACAAGCACCTGCCTGGCAAGCACAATGTCGCGAGTTCATTCCCAGGTACAGAAGAAGAGGAAGAGGAAGAGGAAGAGGAAGATGAAGAAGAAGAAAACACACTCAAAATTTACGAATAAAGAGGGCCCTTTTAACATTTCAAGGTACAGCCTTGCACTATAGAAAAGAGTACACATGGCGAATTTTTAAATCCTGACTGTCACCTGACTGGTCATATCATGTTCAAACTATATGATTTCCCAGAGCCCTGGATGGTTTATTTGTGAAATGGAATAATAATGCATTAGATTTCAGTAAGAGTTAAAGGAATCATATGCACACATTTCTTAAACAAATAGTTGGCAGACACTGTTAGAAGGAGATCAACTGTGTTTATGAATGTGCACGTTTTGCATGCATGAATAGCTCACAGGAAAAAAATGGAACTCATATGATGTAGATAAACTTAAAGTACATTTTATATTCATATTAAACTGAGTATATTTTATTTTTATATTGATCAAGACACGAATTGGCAATCTTTCTTAAAAAAAAGCAGATGGAAAATATTTTAGAGTTTGAGTGTAGTGTATTCTCTAGCTATTTCACTCTGTCATTGTAATAGGAAAACAGACTTTGACATTTAAATGCATTGGCATGGTTGTTTACCAATAAAATTTTATTTATAAAAATAGGCAATGAACTAGATTTGTCCATTGACTGCTGTATGTTAATCTGTGATCCAAAACGTCATTTTTCACTATGTAAATTGCAGTATTTACAAATTTTTTGATCAACATCCAATTCTAAGAATGTGAATGTTTTTCCAAAAATTTCCTTTTACAAACCACTGCCAATACTATATTATTTTGAAGGAGCTTATTTCCTTAGATGAACTGTTACATCCATTTGATATCTTTTGTCATGATCTATTGGCATTCAGGAAATTTGCCTTATGTGACACTAACACCTCATTGCTTGAGGGCCTCACCTACTAGCACTCTTGCTGAAGCAAGATGTTATGGGATCTGTCTTAGTTACTTCTCTCTCCTTGCTGAAACAAAACACCCAGCACCCAAAGTTAAAGAAGTTCACAGTGTGTAGAGGTTTCAGTCTATAATCAGCTGGCTCCAAGGCAGGGTTGCATGGCAGACTGGCAACGATTCATGGCAGTGGAAGACAGTAAAAGCAACAAGAGCAGAAAAGGGACAAACCTCTTTTCCTCCTTTGTGTTGTACACAGGCTGCCTGCCACAGGGCGGGTGTAGTACTCACAGCCCCATTTCCAGCTCCAGACAATGAGCCAATCACTAACTCTAGATTTAGTCACTTTGGAAAATCCCCCTCCCCCATGACCACATGAGGCTTTGTGGGACATCCAGACATGAACTATAACAGGAAGGTTTCCCTTAGATATTTTATCTTGGCCAAACTGCCATTATTAATTCTTTAAAACTGAAGCAATAAATTTGACCATGTTTATTTCAAACTTAAATGAAATGTATAAAGTAAATTATGTCTGTTTATTTCCAATTAAAATGACTTCATTTTAAAGTATGATATTTCTCATTGAAATATAAAATTAACAAAAGAAAGAAAGGAAATAATTATCTAGAACCTTATTTTTCTACGACAATTTTCTAGAATATTTTCTCCATGAAAACCTTTGTAAATCATACTCACAAGTCAACACCTAGAAAAGGGTTTGAGATGTACTATCTGAAGATATTACACTTGGCAAAGAATTAATTTTCCAGAATAATTATCACCAAGTTTAGTTCTCGGAGCCTAGCCAAATGTAATAGACAGCATTTTTAAATCAGATTACGGTTGTGCTCAGCTGTCAACATACACAACCAAGCATGTAAGAGCTGGGTTAGGACGTGTTGACTTTGATCACTCTTTCCTCTCGCATGTTGCCCCTTCTTATGTCACACTTCAAGGACACTACTGACCGTGACGGGCTCCATGCTGGGCCACTGTGCATGACAATCCCAGTCTTGCCTCTCAGGGTGACTAGGCCACTGCTGCCACCTATGGTGGTGGAGTTTTACAACAATCACTTTGTATTAGTCCTATGCCCATCCTGTGGCGCTGAGGTTAAGTTCACAGCCAGTAACCTTAGGAGATGCCTTTGAACCCGGGGAGGGCGAGAAGGAATGAGAAGCAGAAGAGAGGAATCCTGTGGGGTCTAGGCATTCTGAAAGTCTCTGGTTGTCTCCAATCTTATTGACATCGTCTAAGAGCTCAGAATATCAGAATTGCCATGAAACACCGCCAACTTCTGCTTCCAGAGCTCTAAATGCAGACTTTCGCAGACTCAGGTCAGGGAGGCAGAAGTCAGGCTTTAGGAGGAACAAGTCTTCCCCAGAATAAGCTGAGATAACGCAGCCTGAGCAAGGGACAAGGGCTGTGGCAGCGACACAGCCTTCAGTGTCAGGAGTGCCTGCCCCAAAGCAGAACCTGGCGGAGAGAAGTCTAAGCATCTCACACTCTGGCCAGCCCCTAAGCAAGGCAGTGGGGCCTCTCTCCTCTCTTGCCTTTCCACCTTCACCATGGGTGACACAGCACCAAGGCTGTGGCCACAAGAATGCCCCTCCATGGTGCCCAACCTGGCTCTCGAGAAACCAGTTCCTTTCCATTTCAATTCCTTTCCACCCAGGCGGCCGTGCTCTGTTACAACACAGCATAGACTATGGCCCCTAACCAGCAGCTACTGCTTAAGGGTTAATAGCTTTGGATTCCTGTTATTGTTAGTTCTTCTGTTGCAATTAATTTTCTCTTACAATTAGATTTTCACATATACTTCAGGAATCCTTATTTGCAATTTATTAATTTGTATTCACTTTATTACCATTCAACTTAGATGTTTCTTAAAAGTATTATCTTACCAAATGTTTGCAAAAACATTCACACAACCAAATGATTGGTGATTTTATGTTCATTAAAATAATTAATTAATTATAATTAAATAAATATGAAAATTATTAAAAATTATAAGATTGGTTCATTTTATTTGGAGAAGTAAATAATGTGGGAAACTACAGTTTTTTAAAGTACCTCTTGGATTCAGTCCCCATACTCTACTCTCGGAACAACAGTTGTAATTAATTTGGTATAGATGCACACCGATGCATTTTTTAACATTTACTTTGCGTGTCTATGAATAACATTTGACACTGTGTTTTGTGAGTATCATACTGTTCTTCCTTTTCACTCAAGATTATTGTTTTCACTCTAGCCATGTCATTAGACACAAGTCTTGCTTATTTATTTTAATTGCTCTAAAGAGCTTCACAACTATACTACAACTTATATGTCCATTTTCCTGTTGATGACACTTGAGATTTCCGCATTCTTACTTAGGCACAAGTAGTTTGCAATATGAACTTGCCATACGCACCTGTTCCGGAAGTTCTCTCAGATGTCATCTGCACTGGGACTGCTGAGTCTCACGGTGCCTGCCTGTTGGGCACTCGTGAGTGCTACCATGCTGTTCCCCACAGTATCTTCACACACAGCGTGGCCGCCTCTTGCACAGTCACCTTATCTGACTTGGGTTTTCAAAAATTAATGAATGTGTTCTATTTCATTTGGCATATTTCATGGTAAGTATTCAGATTTCTGTTTCTGTGACCCATCTCTGCATGATCTGCAAAAAGTATGGGTTTCTGTGTTACTTTCTAAATACATATATTAAAATCTATTCCTTTATCTTAAATGGACCTAAATCCATGCACATTTATGCAATATAAAGCTCTGAGGAATTAGAAAATACTAATTTACTATTGAGTTATATTGGTATTTCTAATGTCAAAGCATTCCATTATGAAATATAAAAGATTAATGAAAATAAAATCAACACCAATCACAACAGAAAACACTTTTGTCATTGAAATGCCCTAGAAACACAGCAAGAGAGATATATCTCCAAAACTGTAATTTTCACCTGAAAGCATAAATGTTATTGCCAGAAAAGTCTAATATTTTTCCAGAAAGGACAAGGTACGTGCTGTTCACTTTAGAATTTTGCAGAAATATCTAACCAATGCTCAAATATGTCTGCCAGTCATGCTTTTCTTAAATAAGATTTTTTTCAATGAAAACAGAGTAGATAAGGCAGCAACTCAATCACAAAAGTGCTTTTTCTCTGTATAAGCATCATACTTCATTACAAAATAGAATGTCTCTTTTTTACTATTTGGTCACATAGAATATTTAAGACACACACTACAGAGTTAAAGATTAAGAAAATTAATAATTTTTATTGCTTCATCAAAGATATTGTTAAATGAAATTATTCTTTTTTATTGTGAACGCATGGCACTGATGAATATAATTGCTGCAAGTTCAGTTTATCAGCTCCGTAAGCTGGATATGGTTTGAGTATCACCAGAGTCAGCATTAAGATGTTAAATGACATGTTAGCATAATTGTGATGGTAATTTTACTGTAGTGGATCTCCTGATTGTACTCTCCTGTCATAGTCAGCTTTTTATTACTGTAACAAATACCTGAAACAATCTACTTATAAAGAGGGAAGGTTAATTTTGGCTCACAGTTTTGAAGGTTCAACACTGTTTGGCTGCATTGCTTTTGAAGTTGTGGTGAGGTAAAGCATCATGGTGGAGAGCAGGTGCAAGCATGAAGTTTTTCATCTTTGAGCAGGAAACCCAAAAGGAAGAGACCAGGCTGCTACAACTCCCCCATGACCTAATGTTTTCCACTCTGTGCATGCCAAGTTGCTGATTTTCCAAAGAATGTATCTTGAGAAAATTGGTGCATGTGAAATTCCAGAGGAAATTCCCAGGTCTGAATTGCTTGACCTGCAGTGACTTCTCCTTCTTAAAAAATAGTGTTGATGACTTCAATATCTTCTTTCTAAGAGTGTTCTGCTTACAATTTCTGTTTATTTCCCTCTAAATATTGAGATAAACTTAGCAAAATAAACCATGCATCACTTGCAAACATGAAATTTAGTAATCCCAGCAGTTTCTACTTTGATGTATGCCTCTCTTATATATTTTGGTGAGTTGTGTTCCTTTGTTCTCCAAAATTTACAGAAGGAAACAAAAAGACCTCATGACACTTTGCCATATTAGAAGACCACATAGAATTTTGCTATGAAACTGTTTATGAGGGAGTTTTGTCCAAAGAGCTTATTTATAAAAGATTAATTTTAAAAATGAGAGAGTTCATTTCACGTGATCCATTTGCTGACACAGATACTCGGAAATTCTCTGAAGAGTTTTGGCTGTAAATGTGGTCATGGGGGTCTTCTGGATAGCCTCCTTCCAACGCAGGAACTCAAGGGGACAGCTCAGGCTTTGACTCTCTAGACAACTGATGTTTGCAGTCAGTAGGCAAGTGGCTGAAAGTCGTGCAGAGTGGAGTGATAATGTAGAGGGACTAAAGGTCTTTAGCAGATTTCAGACTTCTGTGTCCTGAAAGTTCATGTTGGGCCACAGTGTGCTCTAAGTATGGCAATCCCTAAAATAATAGGACTTGTGAGAATTCAGAAAACTCATGCACAAAGATGTCAATGATTCTGAATGGCAATCACTTAAAGGAGACAATTTGAATGTGAAATAAAATAAGGCCAATAAATGAATGTTTCCACAATATAATCATATTATTGCCAGTAAAATTTTGGTAATGTTTTATTTAGCTCCAGAATAAAAAACCATAGTTTTTAATATAAAAATTTTAAACACCAAATTATTTTCTCTTGATTGCTATGCAGTTAGTTGTTGTTTAAGGAAAAGGCAGTTTGCCTAATTGAGAGAGTTATAGAAGAAAACAAGAAAGTTGATTTATTGTTTTTGCCTATATGACAGATCATCAAGTGAGTGAACTTATCTGAATTATGTAGCTCTTCTTCATAAATGTTTGAGGCAAAATAAGCCTGAGTAACATAATGGTCAGTGCCTTGCACCAGGGACTGCTTGGCAGTCGGTATGACTCATTCCCCAGCTTCTTACTGCTGCTCCAAAATCTTCCTGAGCTATAGAGCTCGTCCCATTTTCATAGTATTAAGAACATTCTAATAAAATTCTAAAAGATGGTCTCCATTCTTTAAAAGACGGCCTCCAAGGACATGTATCAAGATGAATCTTTCTGTCTGCTTCCATGTAGCTAGGCATGCATGTACGTGTTCACATCACACAGTCAGCCTGTTGCTATCCATAGTGCGGAGATGAGAGATGATGCCGCACTCCAGGAGAAAACCTGTGTGTTCAGAAGAATGGCTTTTCATGTAAAGGTGTTGGAAGTTTGGAACTCACTCATGGGTCGTGAAGTTAACTCAATGGGTCATATCCACATTTTAAAAATAAACTAGAAGAAAGTAAGGATTTTGAAGAGTGGCATCACAATGCCAGAGTGCCTAGGTGTTTAGTTTGCTTTCGAGCACAAGGAAACAACTGATCACCTGGGTAGGAACTGAATTTCACATAAAATGCACTAAAGAATGTGGGATGTGCTTTTAAAAATCTTGAAAAAAATCACTCTTCTAAAGGAGAGTTTTAGTGGCTTTGTTAGATGTGCATAACTAAGTCTTCTATTAGCCCAGACTTGGGAATCAAACATCTTTATTTCTGTCTCTCCTCTTATATGTAGAGCCCAAGAGCAGGATGTATTAAAAATAAGATAGTATTTTTCTGTGTGGAACAAAGATATTCCAATTTCTGATTTCCTAAGTCTGTAAATATGATGAAAAAGAATAAATAAATAAATATATATATATATATAAATAAGAGACAGACAAGATTTATAGACAGCGTTTATACAGAAAAAGAAAGGAAGAAAGGAAAAATAAAGACCAAAGCACTTACGAGGTAAGCTAATCCTGGCATGAAGGTGATTGATGATAGCGGTACCTTTGACCCTTCCACTCTTGTGTAT
>RJWT010047505.1:0-11288 GCA_004365215.1 Cuniculus paca | reverse complement strand
GATTTTTTTTCTTGTTCTTCAGATCTCAGTTTAAATGTCACCTCAGTTTAAATGTCACCACGACTTTCTGCAAACAGTTTCTAATAATTTCTTTCCGGTTACTTGCTGCCATACTAACATTCATTTCTCCTGAAATATCATCAGAATTATTTCTGTGTGTTTCTCATCTGCCTCCTCCTCCATAATTTAAGCACCGTAAGGTCTGAGACTTTGCTTAGCCCCTGGAGCAGTGTATCCGTGGGACTGCACATCAGTGGATCTGTATCGGACTGTGTATCATCTGCATACACAGGAAGTGTTGATATGAAAGTAATCGGCCAACATAACGGAACAATGAGACCAAAGATTTTATTGTTTCATTAAAAACTCAATAAAAAAAGAAAAAAGAACTCAATATGTAAACTTGCAAAGGATATATCTGATGATTGCTTTCATGACTGTTAGGTACTCTACCAGACTAAATACATAAGGGCAGGGGGAGAAAGGACAGAGGGGAGAGAGAAGGTGGTGAAGGAAAAAAAGGTTTATGAGAAGGATTTCTTCTCTGTGAGACCCTTTCTCTAGAGAAGTGGCAGTGTTGGGGTGAATCTCTCTTCACCCCAAACCTAGCGAGAGAGCTTGGCATGTAGGGGATATCGAGGATTACCGAAGGCACTGGGAACAGTAGTCTGTATATTAGAAAGGCTAGAGTTTCATTCAGGAAAAATGGGAGGAGGTGTCAATCCAAAGATGGACAACTGAAAAGAATAGACGTTTCTCAAAATTATAACTGTGCTATAGAAGTAAAAAGACCAATAGGTACATGAAAAAAATTTTCAGTATCTATGGCTACTAGAGAAATGCAAATAAAAACAATAGAGATTCCATCTTACTCCAGAAAGAATGGCTATCATTAAGAACTCAAAAACAACAAATGCTGGCAAGGCTGTGGGAGTAAAGGAACCCTTCTACATTGCTGGCGGGAATGCAAACTAGCACGGCCATTATGGAAATCAGTACGGAGATCTCTCAAAATACTAAAACTAGAAATTTCATTTCACCCAGCTACAACTCTCCTGGGTACCTTCCAGAAGAGTTAAAGACACCATATTACAGTGATGCATGTATACCCACGTTTACAGCAGTATAATTCACATTAGCTAACCCAGCAACAGATGACTTAATAAAGAAAAATGTGGTACATATACACCATGTAGTACTATTTTGTCACAAACAGAGACAAATTTTTTTTTTGTAGGAAAATGGATAAACCTGGAGACCATAATACTAAGGGAAATCAATCAGGCACAGAAGGTTAAATATTGCATGGTTTCTCTTATGAGAAAACCAAAATACACATAATATAAGGAGCAAAATAAAAGGTAGATGATCCGGAGACAGCCTTTTCTTGAGACGGTCTCGCTATGTAGCCCAGGCTGGCCTGGAACTTGAGGTGCAGAGGTGGGAGGGGACCTGGGGTAGCAGGAAGGGAGGGAGAGGAGGACAAAGGAAAGTAAAAAGGAACACGTTGCAGAGTGTATGTGCACCAGTGCCCCATGACAAATGCACCTATTTCTATTGCAAACACTTAATAATAAAATCAAGAAAAAGAGGCACAGTGAAAGCTTTTCAGTAGAGAAATAGTGCAATTATAACTATGCTTCAGAAAGTCAACCTGACCACAGCATTTAGAATGGACTGGAGACTGGAGATGCGAAGAGGTGAGTTAGAAATACCGTTAACAAGGACAGCAACAACGAGCTGACCTGCAGTGTGACACTGATAACGGACAGGAAGGAGCAAGCATGGGAGAAGTCGTAGTGGTAGAAATGATCTAATTTTTGGAAACGGTTAGCGGAACAGGAAGGATGCATTATGCCTGAGTTAATAGTAAACACTATCAGGGAAAAGATTTGAGTAATGATTGAAGATCACGAGCAATTCAGCTCAAAGTCTCCAGTTTTCCCTGACTGCACATTGTACTGGGTAGCCAGCTGTGGCTCTGTCTTGCAGGAGAGGGGTGATACCTTCCTGTCACCCTTCTAGGCCCTTTGGCTGGGGTATGAATTCAATCAACATGAGACAGTGTCACAGGAGGAAAAACCATTTTAATTATCTACTTATGCTCAGGAGCCCCACAAATATGAGAGTGAAGGAAAAGGCGGACGATCAGAGCTCACGGAGCATCCTCAGTTATCAACAGGAGCAGGGGCTTGAGGCGGGGTGGGGGTGGGCGCTTGTGGTGATACAGGGTGCCGAACGGTGAGGGGAGGACATGTCGGGCCCAGACGCCACCCTGTCCAGCTGCGGTGGCCCCTTCCCAGCCCCTCCCACGTTGATAAGCTTTCTCAGGAGGTGACTCATGACATTGGGGGTCTCCGTGCACCCACGGCCCCGCCAAGTGCCTCCTTGTTTGAAGTGATCTGCAAACCCAAGTGTTGGGTTTGGAGTGGCATTTCCTCAACTCCCCAACCTTTAGACTAAAGAAGGCGCACTCTATAATTGAAATCGTCTTCACTGCCAGAATTATCTCCATTCTGCCTTTTCTTTCCACTTTAAAGGAGTTCATCTGCTGCTGAAAAGCCACGGTTTTCAAGCGAATGAACTAATAATTAAGCCAATTTTGCTATTGAGGCATGGACATTTATGAAACATTTAAAAATTGTTTTCATCAATTTCACCCCTCATTGTGCTTCCTGGCTGTGTAGATAGTTAATACAGAACCAAAGAATGACAAGTTAAAGCTAATAATGCCACAACCCTAACTGCACGAGGTCTTTGTGGTGGTGTCCTGGTGGTGAATCAAAATTCTCTCCATTCAAACACTTTCCAGCGTCTCGAATGGCAAGGGGCTGTGAAAGTCAGTGCTGTTCTGGAGCAATGAACCAAAGAGACCAACTCTCTCCTAAGGGTCAACCGTGACTTATGGGCATCAGGACGTCAAGGGTGCTTTCAGTCTGAGGACGTTTACCAGTGGGATCAGAGCCGCAGACTGACTACCTCCAGCTAGAAGTCTTGCTCCACGGCTAAACTGGGGCCATGATCTAGTAAATACATAATTTAACTGGAAGAACTTTAAATTTAGCATATCAGATACCTCTGAAAACATAATAGTCAGTAAAAGCATTTTTTATAAACTCAGGTATGCAGAGAATCAAGTAACGTTTTTAGACAGAGGTATTTATATTAGCTGAGTCATCGGCACACCACAATTCCGTGCATCTGACTCACTCTGCATCTCATACACGGTTAGTGTTTAAATGTTAGGGCATTATGCCCAGGTCCGCACAACGTTTACATAATTGAGGATTTATAGGGACCACAGGCTTGCTCAATGACTTTTGTGATTTTACTCTGGAGTTTGAACTACCGTCTTTGACCCGGTCCACCGGGTCTCTACACCAGGACCCTGTGAGCCTTGAGCAAACTGAGATCCCTTGGCCAGTCTCTGCCCACCTCTTCAGCCTCATTGATCTTGCACCACCCTCCGTGGTTCATGTCCTTCATTCATGTTGGCCTCTTCTGGTTCGTGGGACACAAGATCCTCACCACGCTCCCTCCTGACCTGGTCCCTGCCACCCCCAGATCGCCATGTTTATGTTTGTTCTCTCTCTGGAATGCATACTCTGAAAGGGCAGAGATCACTTCCAGAATAATCACCATTGTATCTCAAAAAGGCAAACACAACATCTGGAGGCAAGTAGCTTTTTGATAAATATTTGTTAAATGGATGAATCAAGGAGTAAGGAAGATTGGTTGCATGGAATGCACCGGAGTTGGGCTGAATTTATGGAATAGTACTGACAGAGGGTGACCTGAAGATAAATTCATAGTGTGAGGATAACTGCAGGGATGTATGGACCAAAGTCTTGGAATGCAATTTCAGATGTAAGGAACAGCATTTACATTTATATTTACAAATATACATCAGCCCAGGCCCAATTTTAAGAATCCCACCCTCCCAGGTTGGTGGAAAGCTTAACCTCAGCTCTTCCTGAGTTTCCCTGTCCTGCTTCAAGCGTGGCTGGGATGTGAGGGTCTCATGCAGGGCAAGGTGAGGGCCTTGGCCACGGAGCCATTTGTTCCCCCTGGCTGCCCCTGGAATATTCACTATTCATACGGGTCCTTCAGCTCTGGGCTTTCTGATGCCTCCTGGCTTCCTTTAAAGCTTGAGAAACCCTCATGAGTGGTGCTACGGACGCTTTTAGACCTGAGGCAGCTGCTACCTGCAGTTTGCTTTCTCTGCTGTGTTTCACAGCACTGCCTGAAGAGTAGGAACTTGTGTCCTCAAATTTGGGACCCACAGACTTTTCTCTGTGTAAATGCACGGGACTCCACTTGAGTCGTGTGGCTCCCCAGAGCACTCGTGGGCCCCCGTTAATTTTAGGGCACCTAGCAGAACCTTCTGAAGTCGATTCGGGCTGACCCAAGTCCGGAAGGATATAGGTAGGGCAGCCCCTCCACCCACAACCTCGCTGTTCCAGTGACTTGGCTGTCTTTTCAACAATTTCAGCAACAGGAACAACGACAGGATGAATGAATATCACTTAATATTTCATAAACTGACTCTGCTAACAGGAATTACGTTTTGACCAGGACAGAGGCAGAGAGTACAATTATGGCTATTTTGCTCTTCTGCTTAGCAAATTAACTTTATCTTGGGGCACAGTTTGGCTTCCTGGTGTGACCACAGAGATCTCATCTGCCTTTCCAGTCACTCCAGGCATCACCGCCCCTCTTCTTCCTAGTGGAGTCGCGCTGGTATTTCGCTGTTGGAAACACGGGCTTTTGTGCACTCACAGCCTCTCTTCGCCTGGTTCACTCACACGCACACTCATGGTTGCTCCTCTCCTGGCAGCTTTGCCCCCGTTATAGACACGCATTGTACTCCGGGCCTTTTCCTTACAGTGCTTACGCCTGGTGGCCACCTTGTCTCAGAAGAAGAGACCTGCCAGGGCGGACTGCCATGAAATTCCATTTTCACTTAGACTGCCAAATCCCCGAGGTTCGGCCACGCACTGCTGAATGAATGGGCATTCTAAAATGCTGCACCCCAGTACAACGGCCAGACCACGCACTTCTGGAAACTGATCCGAGACATATTTGCACGCTGTAAAATCACATGTTCATAACTTCACTCGCTGTCGTGTTTTTTTTTTTTTCTAATAGAAAAATACTGGAATGTTAAATGCTCCCCAGTGAGGGTGGGTGAAGTACTTCAGGAGGTATCTACTCAACAGGTTACTGTGCAGCGGGAAACTAAAGCAGAGGAAATTTCCCAAATACTGAGCCGGGAAGATTTCTAATTATTTATTTGTCTTTCTTTTTTATGACCTTTCAAGTCCCTGTCCTGCCCTTGCCCTCCATCTCTCGGTGCCCTTTCCTTTTACAAAAGTTGTGTCTCTTTGTTTCCTATTGTCTATCTTTCATTTTGCTCTTAATTTATTTGTATTTTGAGTTCCTCACGTAAGAAAAGTCGTGCAAGATTTAAGCTTGTGTGTCTGATTTAGTTCATTTAACATTCTGGCTTTAAGGTGCATCCATTTTCCTCAAAGGTGAATCAAATTTATCTTCTTTATGGCAAAGTAGTACTTCATTGTATATAAATATGGTTTATTTCTTTCATTTTGCTCTTTACCTTACTTATACTTTGGTTTTCTCTTATGTGAGAAAACAAATGGTATTTAAATTTGTGTGTCTGCTTTATTTCACTCAGCAAAAAAAAAAAAAAAAGTGGCATCCAGCACAATGCATATGGCATACTACGTTTTGTACAAAAATGGGTTAAGTAAAAAATTACAAATACATATACATCCCATTTATGTGTATAAGCATAAAGAAACTAAATATGTACAAGAAACTAATAACAACGATTATTTATATCTGAAGAGAGGATGAAACTAGGAAACACAGCAGGCTATAAAGAAATAAAAGGACTTAATGATGTTCTTTTCTATTGGCTACATTATACATAATTATAAATGAGACAAAGTTTTAAATTAACTATTGAAACAAAATTCATTAATACAGTTATGATTTATAATTTATCTCTTCATGAAATAAAGGATAGAATGGAAATTGTTTAAGTCAAATTAGGTGGTTAATTAATACTTTGTCAGTTTTCATGATATTCACTGAAATAAACTCTATATTTGTATCCCCAGATCAAACTGGACAAGTATCAGGCACTGCTTCTTGTTGAAGAACTGCGGGTGCTTTTACTTTCAAAAGACAGTTTTAAAAATCAGCTTTTAGGAATAGATGCAAGAATCTTTTGTTTTACATATTTAAACTGACAAGATGGAGGTGTTTCCAATTAAGTTAACTCAAACTATAAACAAGAAAAGAAAGGCAATTCTTCAAAGTACTTGTCACTCATCAATTGAAATATATAACATATAAAAATAAGAGCAATAAGTGATTGTCAATGTATAATTTTTTTTTGAAAAAGTGGGTTACCCCATCTAGAGATAACTAAAGTTACTAGATGTTGGAAAATTCCTCTAAAAGTATAACAAGGACGCAAGTCAAAGCAGGTGAGGCTGTCCGTTCCAGCTGTGGTACTAGTGAAACAGACTTAGGTCAGTTCGGAATTCATTATTCTTCAAAAAGGAAACTGATAATTAAAGAATTTAAACTACTTGTATAGTTGCTTTGAGCTTAATGCATTCACTAAAGTTCCTTGGATCCTATTTCCACACGACTGAATAAAATAGCACCTAATACACTCCAGAGTGCTTAGATCACAACCGTATTCTTCTTTCTCAATTCTACAGTTGATTCTATACAGCAGATAGTCAGAGGGCACTAACTACTCTTTTCTAGCAAGCTATTAATTTCTTTTATTCAAGTCCTAAGCATTTCATTAACAAATATTAACTTCCAATTTGTTGATTTCTTTGTTCAAAATCCTCTGGGTCAGTGAGGAACAGCTGGCTTTAGTAACTCTTGGACACACAAGTGTATTGTGAACCAACTGTTAAAATCTTTCATGTCTTTAGAAGGAATATCCTAGGAACTTGGGCCCTGTGTATCATTGCTGCTTCCCAAACCAGTGGGGTATAATTCAGAGGACGACAGCGTCACATTTCCTTTCCCCCTTCCAGAAGAGCGACAGAACGTTTTGAGTCATCTTGTTTTTTATTCCATTGCTTTCACAATGACGAAGAGCTCACTCTCATCTGCTTTAAAAGTTTAGCGCTTTCAGCATTTCACAAATAAAAAGTGAATGGGTATATGAAAATATTCTGTGCCCTTGACTCAGTCCCTCAAACAGATGTAAAGGAGAATCATGAACTATAATCCCGCTGAATGGACTTAATTCCCTTTTTCTATTGGTGTAGATGCACCACCTGGTGGCAAAATGGTGCATTTTAAGTGCAGAATGTGTGTGTGTGTGTGTGTGTGTGTGCGCGCGCGCGCGCGCGTGTGTGTGTTTAGGGGCTATGGGACACAAGATTTTAATATATAACATTCCTAAATACTTACTTAGATTGATGAGAAATATTTCTATACTATCTAATAAAATATTTGGACGCTACCATACATACGCTAGCACAGGGAGTAGGGAATAACTTATTTTGGAAAATAAAACAGCTTCATCTTATTTATGTTAGCTGTACATCTTACCATTTCACCCCTAAGTTAATATTTATTTATTGTGCCATAGTTCTTACTGAGGCCAAAGCCAAGCACTCACAACCAAGGTAAACCATTTTCTTTATTTTTAATTTTTAAGAATAAATGAAGTTTAAAATGCTGTGTGCTCTGCCTTATATCAGCATTAGTGTACGTCACGGGGCATAGAATTTGGAGATTTTAAAGTCCTGCAGGGTAATTTAGACTAACACATTAGTTTCACAAATGTAGCAGCAGCTAGGAGTCAGGAGCATCAAGGGACTTGTCCAAGATCATACTGGCTGTTAGAGGCCAGACTCAAGAAATAAGGGCTTCTCATTTCCTGCCTGAGAACATAAAAGTCTGTGTGAGGACACGTGGCCTTAACTTAGAAATACAATGCTGAGAAAAAAAAAAAAAGAAATACAATGCTGTAAGACACCAGCATACAAGTTAATGCCCTATTAATTTTGTTTTGATATTCTGAGGACAGAGCAGTACAGTACTGAAAGAGATACATGCATTAAAAAGCTAGGGAAAAGATTTTCTAACTACTAAGCCTTATATATTTATATATATGTATATTCTCAAGGAGATGTTTTCAGAGCTCACACAACTTCTGTGCTGTAGAGAACGTCTAAAAATTCCCTTTTCCCTTCTCGCTGGTTCAGAATCAGGATTCGCTTCTACAAAGTGAGACACACTTGTGGATGTAAGCAAAAGCTATGTTCAGAGCTCCCTCTCATGACCACTGAATATTATACAAGCCTCCTTTTATTCTCGCTGTTGCATTCAACTAACAGCTCACTGGTTAAGTTTTAATTGCTTCCAATGAGGTCAGCAAAGGTATTTATTGAAAAGCCCTGAATAAAAGGCTCCACACACCCACACACCCACACACACACACACACACACATACACACAAGCACACATGCGCTCACACACACAGAGAAAATCCTCTTGCCTGTTGATTTATGGAAACAATTATGATTCTGCTGGAGAATTTCTCAGCTGAGAAATAGTTTGTAGCTACAGTAGAGAGGCTCAAGTTGCACAGGCAAACAGACATGGAATTCTTGTGTATCCAGCTGTTATAAACAGAACAAGTAAGTTACTGTTGTTTGTCTTTAAAAGCAATGTTGAATGTTTTCTAAAGTTATCTCTTGCTCTGATAATGGTACCGAGGGGGAAAGTAGTTACCAGATTTTCGAGCCATGTAACTATCTATAGTAATTATGCTGTCGAACGTACATAAAGACAAGGTTGAAGTTTTCTAGTGTAATTCTGACATTTAACTTGAAAAATGTGGGCTGTGCAGGAGAAAATAATTGCTGAGCCACAAATGTAAAACCATACCATTAAAAATCCAGGGAAAGCGTTTATACTTTGTTAGTAGTAATTGCAGAACTTGATTTAAATCAGCAGCTCTAAGTATGGCACGTTTCTTACAAAGTAGCAACTGGAGTGAATGGTGTGGTCTTGTTCTGATTTCTCTACACTAATGTAAAACTTTTATAAATCTACATACAGAGTGGTAAAGATATTGACATCCTCTGCGAAAACTGCTTTGAGTGTGTATTCAATGTGTAAGCTGTATTTGTTACAATACTATTTACCCACTGAGATTTATGCATACATTTTTTCCCTCTCTTCCCCCTTCCCCATTCTTAATCTCCCATTGCAAACAGAAGTCAAGTAGCAAACAGTGCCGCAGCAACTGAGCTCATTACAACCTGCTTTTTATAAGGATAAATCAACACAGAGTTATTTAAGGAGGAAGCCTGTACTGTTACCAGAAGCTCAAGGGATAAGTGTACCCATCTGGAAAGAGCGAGGACTCTTTCTTAAATCAATCTACAGTTCACAGCTAGGACAAGGTCAATGACCCAGGAGTAGCAGTCAACTCAAGATTGAGTTTTCATTATGGTATTCATGGACCCCCGGAGCACTATACTATAATGCACAAATGGATACTGACATGGATCCTGCCAACTTGGCTCTACAGACCATGCTTTCTCGGTGTCTGTCTGGCGGGCACGCTAGCTTTAGCTTGCAATGACATGGCCCCAGAGCAAATGGCTACCAATGCAAACTGCTCCAGCCCCGAGAGACACACGCGGAGCTACGACTACATGGAAGGGGGGGACGTAAGAGTGAGGAGACTTTTCTGTCGGACACAGTGGTATCTGAGGATTGACAAGCGAGGCAAAGTCAAAGGGACGCAAGAGATGAAGAATAACTACAGTAAGTATGGCCTTTTTAAAAAAGGCATTGAGCAGTTTGTTAGACGATCACTTTTCAGGTGACATGCTTTCTCAGTTTCCTATATTTAGGGGGAGACCTAGCTGCAGGACTGCCTTCCAGTGTTTCTAAATTGAGACTGTTGAACTATCTTCCTAAAAACTTCTCTTGGAACAGGGCAAATCTACTAATACTGTACTTGAGACTGATAATGCCAGCCAACTGGAGAGTATACATTCTTTGTCTTAAGGTCAAAATGACCCTATGCAAAATGGAAATGATATTATTCACAGTGAATGTGATTTCTTTCCCCTAGGAAAACTCATCAGCAGTTCGTTTATGGTTCTCAGTAAAGCTCGTCAAAACTACCAAGCACCAGTTTGAGGAATAGGGAATTTATTTATTAGTTTAGTTTGCTTTGAAATAGTATTTCCATGATGCAAAAAATAATCTGTGCTCGAAATTGCATTTTTGTTCAATTGTGTATCATTATAAAACAGAAGGGAATCTATGGTACTCTCATCTGTTTGTGTCATAATGAGCTTGTATTAGATGGCTTAACTACCTACCTAAACAGAAAAACAGATTTTTTTTCTCACATTTTCTTAGTCTGAATCTTCTGTCACATAAGATCTATATTGCTTTCAGAGAAACATGTGAAGAAATAAAAGTGAGTTGGAAGAGATGTTAATTTCATGATTTCCATCAAAAGCCTCACCCCCCCCCCACAAGTACCAGTTCTTCTTTTCATGTTAAAATATTAGGGCTTGAGTTTTTATTCAGTGGTTATGGTTAACAACCAACTTCAATAGTAGTATTATGTTTGGTGGTGTTACACACACACCTCAATTACTTTAAGGCTTAAAAATCCCTAACTGAAGATGAATTTTGTTTGCATTATTAACACATGGGCAATGTCACTATTATGCATTTTATAATATGTGTGTCAAAGTCAATTGGAAAAGGAGGCATGGAGAGGGTGGAGTGGACATGTGCCCACCAGTGCCAGGCTGACGGTAATTACTCCCACATTTGGTTGCCTGTTTCTTAAAGGGACCTTAGACTTCTAACTATACCATCAATAATTGATTCAGAAAGTTAAGGCCATTCTAATGTGATTAGTTATGGTTTTATTATTATTACTGCAATTAATAAGGGTATCATATTAGCTCAAGAAGATTCTTTTCACTGTCCTGAAGTTTAGTTAAGGAAATGACAATTTGGAGAAAGTTTTGTGAGTATCTACTACTACTACTATATGCAGTGCAATTTGGCTTATAATCAGTTTATTTAAAAATTAGTCAGCTTTATCATGGGTAATGAAATATGGTAGAAAGGACAATTGTTTGGTTTTTCAGTCTTAAATCCGGAATATGCTTTCCAACACAACTTCTAGTTCTTACAGTGCATTCTGTCCTAAGCCACAGAATATATTACATCGATATGAAGAA
>RJWT010047504.1:0-11283 GCA_004365215.1 Cuniculus paca | reverse complement strand
AAAAAAAAAAAAGTAATCTTTGGTTATAAAATGGAATAAAAACATACTTTCCAATATTTTGGCAATGAACAAAGTGTTTTTTTTAAACTGCATGCAAAGTATCTTTAAGACTTTTTTTTTTTTTAAACAGGGTCTCACTATGCAGTTCGGGCTAACCTTGAGCTCACTTTGTGGCCCAGGCTGGTCTGAAACTTGCAGTGATCCTCCTGCCTTAGCTTCCTGAGTGCTGGGATTACTGGCATGCACCACCACGCCCAGTTCACTTTCATGTATTTTTTACCTAAAATATTCCTCCTGATTAGCTTCTATTCCTTGCATACCAACTGACAGTAACAGTCTGTACCTGTAACTGCTCAGGCAAGGGATTACTCGAGCCTTATGAGAATCTATTGGTGATCTGAGTGACTTTGAATGCAGATTAGCACTAGCAGAGGGATTTAACTGCACAGAGACCATAATCAGTTGCTTGTAGACTTTTTTTTTTCCCCAGCACCGGGGATCGAACTCACAACCTCGCGTTTGCCAGGCAGGCGCTTACGCTGCTGAGCTAAATCCCCGGCCCGCTTGTAGAGTCTTATCAAAACCCTATCAGTGAGTGGCAAGTGACAAGCTATATCTGGTACCTCTATCCTACACTGCATGCTTGTCTCAGTCACAGTTTTGTTGGCAATCACAGCCTAAATGAGTGAAAAATATGTATCATAAGAGAACTTTGGAAAGGAGGAAGACCCAATGATGAGAAAGCAGAGAACTCCAGGACTACCAGCAAAAATAAAGCTGCATTTAAAAAAACAAAACCAAGAGTCCTACTTAAATAACAAATTAACTGCAGCAGGTGATTCATATTCCATGCTTTGCAGCAAAGCCATGAAACTGTCCAAACTGCTTCTACATGGAGATGAAGCACTCTGCACTTAAAGACCAGCCTTTGGAGTTTTTCAGAAGAAAAAATGTGAGCACCAAGTACAGAAACAACTACTAAAGGCCACTACTTCATGAAATGTGTTTACACTGAAAGCATCATTTTTAGTGACTAACTGCATTGGTGAAGCTGACAAGCCCATCTCTGTTGTTGAAGATCCTACTTGTTGCTGAGGACATTTGTAGTGAGCTTTTAGGAAAGACTGGTTCAAAAGATGGCATGCATTCCTTTCTCAGCTAGCACTTTAACTAGGCAGTTGATGAAATGACCCAGGATATTGAGGCAGGATTGTTAGGATTAGTCATTGTGGTACACAGTCCAGATTGGTAAGTCTACTGATGTTGGCAAGGCAATAATGCAGAAAAGTTTCTCATATCTTTGCCAGACTACAGAAGAGAGACCCTGTCCTAGAAAATGAAACAAAATTCCTGATACTGTTGGGACTTCATACCATTGTTATATTTGAAGCACTATTTTAAACACATCTCTCTTTGTTTTTGAGATAGGATGTTACTATGTAGTTCATGCTGGCCTTGAACTCACTGTGTAGTCCAGGCTGGCCTTGAACTCACAGTGATCCTTTTGCCTCAGCCTCCTGAGCATTGGGGTTACAAGCATGAGCTAAACATCTCTTTTTTAAAAAAACAACAGTGCTGAAGGTAGAATTGGCCAAGAAAAATGATGAGAGAAATAAAATACATCAGGTTGTTTCAATGCAGTGAATGTTACAGAATCTGGAAACATTTTTATGGCTTTTTTTTTTTTTTTCGGCACCGGTGATTGAACTCACGACCTTGCGCTTGCCAGGCAGATGCTTAGGCCGCTGAGCTAGATCCCCGGCCCTGGTGTTTTTGAGACAGGGTCTCACTATGCCATTCAGGCTGGCCTTGAGCTCACTTTGTAGCCCAGGCTTATCTTGAACTCACAACGATCCGCCTGTCTCAGCCTCCCAAGTGCTGGGATTACAGGCGTGAGCCACCACGCCCGGCTCATTTTTATGGTTGTTTTTTTGCAGCAGATCGAGACAGGTAAAAATTAATGAGATACATGGTGATAAGTGGACAAAGAGTAAGACATCTAACCTAGTTCCAAATGTTTATTGCCCTTGTTCCCTTCACTGTAGGTTTCCAGTTATTCCTAGAAAGTGCTCATTATCTAAGGTTACCTTGACATGGTAGAAACTGTTTGGAGAGAGGAGCCAGTTACTGAGCACAAAGATCAGTGAGGCAATAAATATTGGCATGTTTCCTGTGTGTTAGGCACTGTAGTAAACATTCAGAAAAAAGAACATGATCCCTGTCCACTTGTAGCATACTGTTGTACAAAGGAGATTTCTTTCTTTTCATTAGTCAGTAAAAGTTACAGTATGCAATAATGGAGAAGTCCCAAGTCCCTGTGTAAAAGAGCCCCTAGCCTGGGATAAGAACATGTGGCAAGTCTGCCTGAAGAAGACCTGGAACTGTGGTCAGAACTGGGCAAATGGGAGCAAGAACAATAGTGTGCAGGAGGCAGGAAAGAACATAGTGAGTCCTGACTCCAGTGGAGAGGAGCTGCTATCCCACCAGAGGTCCACAGGAATGGGGTAGCAGCAGGCCTAAACTGCAGTGTGACCAGGACACAACAGGTTATAGGGGTATTTTCCAAGTCATGATCAGAGCAGCTGGCTCTGACCATTACTCAGCAAGAGAAAGTTTGCTTTGTGTTTTAATTTTTTATGGTGAAACGCCTAAGACACTGACAAAGGTAGAAATAATAGTAAAACAAACCCTTATATTCCCATCACTCATAGCTGATCTTGTTCTACATATGCATTCTCTTTCCTGTGTCCCGCTCCTATATTATTTTGAAGCAAATCCTGGGCATTTCAGTATTTCATCAGTTGAAGTGGTACTGTATATCTAGTCTGCCAGAATGTCAAGCCTCCTGATTTTGTGGTGCTCTTGGATGAAGAGGTTGAGCTATCACACCTGGTAGAAAGAAGATGGCCGCAAGTTTACTCTGATGTTAGTTGCAGCCTAGCATTTGTTCTGAGGGCCAGCCCGTGGCTCCCATACACTTTTATAGGTATACCCCACGATCAAGGTGTCAAGGGTGTTTAATGAATTCTATTTTGGACTGTTTTCAGAAGGAGAAGATGAAGAGGATGAGGAAGATGAGGATGGTGAGGAGGAAGAGTTTGATGAAGAGGAGGATGAGGATGAAGATGAAGATGTAGAAGGAGATGAAGATGAAGATGAAGTCAGTGAGGTCAGTACACCTGCTTAGTTATTTTTGCAATGCTGGTGATGGAACCTACCACCTCACACATGCTAAACTAGTGATTTACTGCTGAGCTACATTCCTCAGCCCAGTGCATCTGCTCCCTTTTTGTAGCAAAGGCAAAAATGGGTTTAAGAGAAAGACAAGGAAAAGGCTTCCTGAATGAGTTTGATTAATTCAGGTTTTGTCCTTACTTATTTTGTAGCACAAAAGATTGATAACAGGGCCTCAACATTTGCTAAGCAAGTTTTCTACCACTGAGCTACGTCTCCAACCCTTGTATTCCTTTAAATGTCAGATGATAGGCTTATTGAATCCTAACTAGACACTGTGCTCAACTCTGCAAGATAAGTTTTGGCCCTTCAACTTTGAGAGGAGTGAATTGGGTACTCAGCAGGATAGAAACACTGGAAATGCTGAGAATTGATAGTATGTTCTTTGTTATATCAAAAAGAATTGTATGTTTACCAAGTCTGAAGTTCTTCATATATATTTAGTTTCATTCAGTAAATGTATTGTATCTCTGCTGTGTTGGGAGAAAAGTAAGAATGTGGTCCTGTCCTGAAAGAGCAGGTAGTCTATAGTTTATGGAGCACCATG
This sequence comes from Cuniculus paca, assembly GCA_004365215.1. NCBI lineage: Eukaryota > Metazoa > Chordata > Mammalia > Rodentia > Cuniculidae > Cuniculus > Cuniculus paca. The sequence goes on along the minus strand of RJWT010047504.1, from coordinate 7,502 downwards.
ACAACCATAGGAGAAAGAAGTAACTCTACCTTGACTCTCAAGGAGGTTTGGAAAATAGGCAAGAGGATGTTTTCACTAAGAAGCATGTTCTTGTAATACAAAAGTAAAGCATTTGTATGATCTCATAGGTGTTGGATGACTTACAGTCCTAGGGGAGATTTGTGTAAGAATGGAGATGTAACAGGGCCAGAGATACATAGCTCTGTGGTAGAACTAACTTTTATGAAGTTTTAGGTTCAATCCCCAGAGCAAACACCCTACCATGCCCTCTGCAAAAGAGTAATATAGAAAAAAATCAGTGTCCAAATCTGCTTTGAAATTCAAGAGTTTTAAATCATTTCTTAAATTTTTCCTTTTAAGTCATATACTAATTAAACATCTTGACAAGCTGGATGCGTCTGAATAAAAAAATTTTAAGTATGCCCATTAAGGAAAATCAACACTTCAGCACAACAAAGTAGAAAGTAAATAAAAATAACATTACTGTTTTCTTCTTGATTTATGGTTAGATATTTGCAACTGGAAATGAACTTCAGTGGCATGGCATTTGCCTAGACTGTATGAGGCCCTGGGTTCAATCCTTAATACTGCCAACAAGAAAAAAGTGATACTTATTTACAAAGTACATTTCTTTTTATACTTCTCAGTTTGGCAGGATTAATCTTAAAGTGTTATGTTGTTTACCTTTCTTTAGGAAGAAGAATTTGGACATGATGGAGAAATTGATGAAGATGAAGAGGATGAGGATGAAGATGAGGATGAAGGTGAGTCCTAATGCATGAATTTTAGATCTCCTCAGTTAAAAGTTACAAAAGTTGGCACAGTAGCACATGCCTGTAATCCCAGCAGTGAGGAAGCTGGCAGGCAGATAGATTATAAGTTTGAGGCCGACCTGGGCTACATAGTTCAAGGCCAGTCTGGACTATAGACATAACAAGACCCTATCTCAAAACAGAGTTAGATGAAAATGTCCATTATTTAAAATACCACACCACCAAGAAGATGATAAAATGCTCTTGGCCCACATTCCTTGTGGTCCTGTTGAATTGGTAATGGCTTTTGCAGTCCTGCTACAGGAGTTGCTCATGTTCAAGAGCTTGAAGTCTGGCTAGTCCTAATCTCCATGCTTTAAGTGGTTTTAGATCTCATCTCTTGGTTCACTGCCAACTATGAGATATCTGTGTTGAATTCTTTCATTATAAAGGCTAATTGGGTCACAACTTACCAGGATGAATAAATAGCACTTTTCCAGTTTTATGGGTATTATTTCTTTCCCCATCCAACCAAGAATAGTGAAATGGTTGTTTTTTTTGTTTGTTTTTTTTTTTTTTTTGCGGCACTGGGGATTGAACTCTCGACCTCGTGCTTGCGAGGCAGGCACTTACGCCACTGAGCTAAATCCCCGGCCCTGGTTATTAATCTGTTTACCATGCATTGAGAGTACCAACTCTGTCATTCAGGTCTTCAGAGAACCGGGTTGCTGCTGTGCTTTGCGCTGGTTCATATTTATTCAGCATCCACTCCGTGCCAAGCACCAAACCATTGCATATTGCATTGGAAAGGATCTGGTCAATGACCAAGAGATTTTTGAAATATGAATTAATACAGATTTTATTAATTTCATTAAAATAGCCATGAATTTTTACTAGTTGATAAAACATTTCTATCTCCCTTGATCTCAAATATTCTAAGAACATAAATATCCTAGAAATCCTATTTTTAATTTACTTGTTTGTATCTCCTAACCAAAATAGTGTTGTGTCCATTAGCACTGTCTTAGACAAAATGCCTTTTGTGTCAAAGTCAATTTTTGTTATTTGTACAGAGGAGGAAGAAAGCGGAAAAGGTGAAAAAAGGAAGAGAGAAACAGATGATGAAGGAGAAGATGATTAAGACCCCAGATAACCTGCAAAAACAGAACTGTTCAGTATTGGTTGGACTGCTCATGGATTTGGTAGCTGTTTAAAAAAAAAAAGGTAGCTGTGATACAAACCCCAGGACACCCACCCACCCAAAGAGCCAAAGAATAGTTTCTGTGACATTCCACCTTCCTCCATTTAGTCCCTCTTGGTAATCTACCACCAAGCTTGGGTACTTTGCCCCAACAAAATTGTAAGGCGTTGTTAGGTTTTTGTGTAAGACTTGCTGTAGCATGGATAGCTGTGATTGGTGAGTCAACCATCTATTGCTACCAGTTACACTGAGATTGTAACAGCATTTTTACTTTCTGTACAACAAAAAGCTTTGTAAATAAAATCTTAACATTTTGGGTCTGTTTTTTCATGCTTTTCTTTTTAATGAATTTTTTCTTAACAATAGGACATTATATGTGACAATTGCCAAAAAAGTATTTTTAAGATAAGTGAAATAAACACATTACTCTTTGGTAAATCCTAGTTGTATGCTTACATTTTTAAATTGACCTGTAATTATAAAGTAGGCTAATGTTAAAATACTAAACAACAGGGTGGGCTTTTTTTTTGTTTTTTTGGCATTGTTACACTAGTGGTTGTTAATGAGAAAATGAAATACAAATGTATAGGATCTTTCAGTATCTAATCCTCATTCTTGATGACTGTAGGAGAAATGCAGGCTTTTTAGAAGTGTTGGGGGGGTGGGTAGAGTTCTGGCAGAAAAGTTGCCTAGCTAGCAAGCATGAGGCCCTAGATTCAGTCCCTAGCACCTTTTAATAATGTTTGCAATTGCATGCTCTGAGATCAATGAAAACCAGTAAAATAATGTTAAATTTGAGTAATACATGAATGAGGAAAAAGAGGATATATAATGTTAACAAGGTCTTAATCAAGCTGAACATGACATATGCCTATAATCCCAGCATTTGGTGGGCTGAGGCAGAAAGATCATGAGTTCAATGCCAGATTGGGGTACATAGTAAGATCAAGACTGCCCCTAAACTACATATGAGGCTATGTCTCAAATACACTCAAAGACCTTACTTAACCAGAATCCTAAAAAAGATCTGAATTCTAATTCTGGCTCTGCCACTTTCTATATGATCTTGTGTTGACCTCTAGGCCCCTTTCCAGTCTAAAATTAAAGGGGTGTAACCAAATGGCTTCTGAAGTCTTGCAGCATTGATGATCTGTGACCCTTGCTGACACAGGTCTGGAGGGAAAAAATGGGTTTCACTCTAAGACTGAAATATGCATGGTTTGACTGACAGGAAAACAGAGAATGGTTTGTTACCAAGATAGGCGTGCAAGGAGGCAGCATTGTGTGAAAAACCTCACCCACAGGCACTGCCCAAAACCAACTTAACAGAAGTAGAAATTTTCTCTATTCTTAGGCACCTTGAGGGGATTGAAGGAAGGGGAAGGTATTCCTAGTCTGTATTCAGTGGCTTAGCTGTTTAGTGAAAACAGATGTATGACAGTATTGTCTACAAGCGTTTTTTGTTTGTTTTTTTTTTGTTTGTAGTGGAAGATCTGAGGATTATTTTACTATATGTTAGCTGTAGTTACTGGAATGCATGTAAAAGCAGTATGAAAGATTTGGAATCTAACTTCATATAGGAAAGCTCAAATACTCCTGTAATCCCAGCACTCGGGAAGCTGAGGGAGGAGGATCCTTTTGAGTTCAAGACCAGCCTGGGCTACAAAGTGAGCCCAAGGTCAGCCCGTACTGCATAGCGAGACCCTGTCTCAAAAATACCAAAAAAAAAGAAAAATCAAAATAGTCTGAGCCCCCAACTTGTGTAGAATCAAGTCACTTATACACTTTATAAATTTTTCATTTTTGTGAAGAAAGTTAAAACAATTTAAGCTGGGTGTGGTGGCACACGCCTGTAATCCCAGCACTGGGAGGTTGAGGCAGGAGGACTGCTGTGAGTTCAAGGCCAGCCTGCACTGCACAGTGAGACTATCGAAAAAACTGAGTTTGATTTCTGATTTAACTGTATGACTGTATTTCAACCACAGGGCCTCTGCCACTTAGCGAATATTTAATACATTGTAAAATGATTTTGTCTGTCAACATGTTACGTGTTAAAACATGGTAATTTTGAATAATTCTTTTTCCTGCTTCTATGTGATTGTAAAACCTAATATCTACCAGACAGCTAGGATATTGCATGCTCATTGGCTGGATGAGAGGGAGCAAGATTGGGTTAGAGACCAGCCAGCCCTTGGAGCTTATGGTTCTAGGTACCGTAAGGAAGATGACATTAGCACGGGAGTGATCCTTTCTAGGACCTAGGAACAAGATGCCCACATGAGTGTAGTGCAGGCTTCTGGCTTTCTAGGGAAAGTTTCCTAGAGAGAAAAATATTTGAGCTGTGTGGGCAAGTATAAGGTTCAGAAATAGAAATGGAGAAAAGGGACAGTCACGCAAATGGGTCAAAGGTGGGAAATTGATGGGAACGTGTAGCTGGAAATGGGTAGATACAGTGGCACATTGTGCCTGTCATCCCAGCACATGGGAGGCTAAAGTGAGAGGATCTCTGAGTTTGAGGCCAGCTTGGACTACATGTAAACATTTTATTTTTAAAACCAGTAACGTGCATGCCATAGGTTCACTACCACTGTCGTAAAGCCTTGGCCAAACCTTTTCGTGGACACTGACTGTGCCTGACCTTCCATTGTAGCCAGTGAGATACCTAAGCATCCTCAGGCCAGGATTTTATCTTTGTCATTTTTCTTTTACAATGAGTTTTCCCAGGCGCGTTTGACATGATTCTGCCCTCTGGGAGAAGTGTGAGGCTCAGTGGTGAAAGAACCTTGGATAAAAATTGTTACAAAATCCAGAGAAGCAGGGCTGGAGTTGTCACTCAGTAGTAAAGAGCTTCCCTAGCATGTGTGAGCCCTTAGGTCCTGTCCTTAGGACTAATAATTCGAGAAGCTTTTGGTGATGCCACACAGCAGTCCCTATTTCTGGAGTTGTCTTCTATGTGAAAGAACTTCATCGAGTGGATTTGCAACAAATATTTGAGTACAAAATGACCAACCGGCTGGGAGCTGCAAAGGCTGAATGACCAGTTGTGACTTGCAGAGCCACTGGAGTTGTGATCCCCAAACACCTGCCTGTGAAATGTCAGCATGTCATCTGAAGCCACAGTTCTGTCCTCTAAAATATAAGTCCTGCATTCGGTCCCCAGCATTGCTATTTGAAAAAAACAAAGCTACAGAGAACCTAGCCCGGAAACCACACGGCCTGCTCTCAGCGTCGCACTCTTGTGCTTAATTCACTCCTGCCACAGGAGCCCAGGTCCTGAAGAGTGAAGGCACTTGCTGCTATAAAAATGAAAGCCATTTTGTGGGAGATGCTTGTACCTTGCCTCTCCCACATCATAAGTGATACACGGTCACGTTAGATACAGGAGGGTGCAGCCCTGCCCTGGTCTGGCCTTCCTGTGTAGTGGGTACTACCTTGTCACCAGGGAAAGGTGAAGCAGAGCCGTGAAGGGGATTCTATACCCTTTTCTGTGACCTGCTTTCTCCAGCCCTGTCACGTTGTGCTGACATCAATTTTAATGAGGCTATGATACCGCTGTGTTGACAGTTTGAAAAGGGAGTCGAGTTACTGACAGACTTCAACCAGCCAAACAGTTGCTCTGCAGGAGAGCCACCAAGATTTCCGTGAGTGTGGAAGCTCTTCCCAGAGCCGATTAGGCCAGCTGGAACATCTCGGATAGGTGGGCATTTTATAACCCTTCCCAGAGGTGTTGGGAGAGCATGGAGGGGAAAGTTATCTTTAGAGTTGCTCTGTGTGATTAGGAGGCTTGCCCTTGGCTAAGAGTCCGTAGGTGTTCATGACAGCACTGCTGTCACTCCAGTGCTGGGGGAGGAGTAGGGCTGTGAAAGAGGCCTCAAACAATCCAGAAGCAGTCATTTTGGTAACTGGCTGGTATTGGATCTGCTTGAGCCACTTCCCTCTCTGAGCCTCCGGTTTTTTGTGAAGATCTGGTGCCTAAGCTAAGCAAGTTTGCATGTCATCCCAGCTATCCAAGTCCCAGTATGGTATGCAGTGAATTTTAGCCAGCAGTAGGGATGCCAGCCATCGCTTCTCATGTTGTTCGCCTGATTTCTCGCCAGAGGAGCCGGCAAGAATTGGAGCTGGTGGTGATAGCAGCTGTGCCTGAGACTGATGGAGGAGAAAAGGAGAGACTAGTAGCAGGAGGCCAGTGCGGAGGCTATTGGTCATCCAGGTAAGGCCAAGTGAGGACTGCACCTCCAGTTCTGACCCCAGAGGAGCGAGATGTCTTCCTGAAGCTACAGCAGGAACATAATGCTAGTAGGACGATTGGGCTAGTCTGTCCTGTACTGCAACTTGTGTTTTTAATTTCAAATAAAACTACTTTGTTAAACTAAAAATTTGCATAGCACACACTTTACAAACTTAAAATGTAAGAGTCAGTACATTTCTGCACATTGATGGAGTTGTAAAACTATAACCATATTCAAACTTAGGTCATTTTTGTTATCCCAAGTTAAAACGCTCTGCCTACTAGCTGTCATCTCCCAACCCCTCCCCATTAAATCTAGGGCCACTGAGCTACTCTATCTTCTTAGAGTTTCCTGAGACAGTCTCACTATGTAGGTCAGGTTACCCTGAAACTAGTTAGCCTTCTACCTCCCCTCCCAAAATACTGGGATTAAAGGGAAGTACCACTATGTCCAGTTTACAGTGTTCTGTGCTATGTCGCCTAGACTGGCCTTGAATTCCTTGGCTCAGCCAATCCTACATCAGCCTTCTGAGTAGCTGGAACTACAGATGCACACTGCTACACCTGACTTGAGTCCCACTTTGTTGTTTGTTTGTTTGTTTGTTTGTGAAAGGGTCTCACTATATAATCAGGCTGACCTTGAACTCTGTGTAGTCCAAGCTGGCCTGGAACTCATAGTGATCCTCCTGCCTCAGCCTCCCAAGTGTTGGGATTACAGGTGTACGCCAACACATGTGGCCAACTCTCACTTCTGATGTAGGCAGTGATGGCCCCTGATGTGTCCATGAGACACTACAATTTACATCACTCTTTTACAGCCATTACCTGTTAAAAAGAGGCAATATGAGCCGAGCATGGTGGCTCACGCCTGTAATCCCAGCACTCGGGAGACTGAGACAGGCGGATCATTGTGAGTTCGAGACCAGCCTGGGCTACAAAGTGAGCTCAAGGCCAGCCTGAACGGCATAGTGAGACCCTGTCTCAAAAACAGGGCTGGGGATCTAGCTCAGCAGTCTAAGCGCCTGCCGGCAAGCACAAGGTCATGAGTTCAATCCCTGGTGCCGCAAAAAAAAAAAAGAGGCAATATGAGGGTCTTACCTCCATCTTCCAGATGAGGAAACTAAGGCTCAGGGTTTGTTTCAAGGTTAGTTAGTGTTGCCAATCCCAGCATGTCCAGCAAAGCTGATGTCCTTTCCTGCCATGTGCCATTCCCAGGGAGAACCCTGGGACGAGGGACCTGGCAGGACTGCTGGGACCAAGGCCACTAGCTTGGGTCCAGTTCATCTCAGAGGGTCCCTTATATAGGTAGGGACCTCAGAAG
>RJWT010047503.1:0-11289 GCA_004365215.1 Cuniculus paca | reverse complement strand
ATTTCAGTCTTTTCAACCCTGCTACTCTCATCTGTCAGTCATATGTGTCTCAGGGTCCTACTGTGTGGCTGACATTCACCCAGTTGCAGGGTCCCATGGTGTAGGGGAGGGGCAAGTCACCTGAATTCTTCCTGCAGGGCCAGGTGGGTGAGTCTTGGATTCCTCCTGGCTGATTAGCTTAGGAGTATTAATGTGATCCAACACTAAGCTTGTATTGTTACTGCAGGTTCAGATTTTTCCAGGCCACCAGACCCACCTGTCCATGGTGTATGCCCCAGCTGGATCCCTACTATGTCACTAGGGATTTTGCAGGCCCAGCAGGGTTCCTCTGGGTGGAGGGAGGTCTTGAGTGCTCTCACCATTCTGCCCAAGGTCCTCTGTGTGGAGGAAGGGTTTATCTGCACTCTCACCTGCCAACTGCCAGGTGCCTCCAGTTGCGGGGAGGGTTACTTATGTTTCTGCACCAGCTCCTGGGTTCTTCTGGGTGTGAGGGAGGGGTTGCTAATGTCCCTGCCAACTCCTGGGCTCCTCTGGGTGTAGGAGAGAGGTTGCCAACACTCCTGCCAGCTGCTGGGCTCCTCCAGGTGTCCATATGAATTTTAAGGTTTTTTTTTCTAGTTCTGTAAGGAATGGTGTTGGTATTTTCATTAAGGTTACATTAAATCTGTATATCAGATGGGAAGTATGCTCATTCTGACAGCATTGGTTCTGCCTGTGTAAGATATTTTCTGATGTCCTCTTTCAGAATACTATAGTTTTTGTTGTAGGGTTAATTCCTAAGAATTTACATTTTTTTCCGTGCTATTATGAGAGGTATTGTTTCCCTATATTTTTTGATGGTGAGTTTATTTTTGTATTTTAAAGAGAAAAACAATAAAAAACACAAAATTTCAAAACAAGACAATGGGAGAATATGAATGGTTAATGCATTGTGTGTTGCTATCTTCAAAGTAGTTGCTCATATTATAAGAAATGTGCATGGAAATTGATGAGCACAAACTTTCTTTTCAATGAATTAACAAATTAGTAGTATAACTATCTTAACTATCACATGTATATATATTTTCCCCACCCTTCTTTTTTCTTTTCTCATCCCAATTTCTCTTTCTTTTTGAACAATTTCTTCCTATTTCCCAATATCTATTGTAAATTTTGGATCTTTTTATTCTTTCAACTTCTCACACTAGGGAGATAATACAATGTGAATCTAATTTATTTCACTTATGAGTATGATCTCATGTTGCATCCATTTACCTATAAAAGTCTCAAGGTTATCCTTCTTTATGGCCAAGTAATACTCCATTGTATAAAAAGACCACATTTTTCTTATTCATTCCTCAGTTGATAGGTATTTGGTTTGTTTCCAAGATTTAGCCATTTCAAATTATACTGCTATAAACGTGGGTGCACATGTATTGCTGTGGTATGATGCTTTTAATTCTTCTGGAAAGATAACCAGAAGGAGAGTAGGTGACTTGAATGGGGCATATAATTCTAGTTTTTTGAGGAATCTCCACACCAATTTCCACAGTAGTTGTACCAGTGTACACTCTCACCAACAGTGAAGGGTTCCTTTACCCCACAATCCCTCCTGAATTTGTTATTGGTTGATTTCTTGATGATAGCCATTTCTGGAATAAGATGGAATCTCAATGTTGTTTTAATTTGCATTTCTCAAATGACCCGTGATATTGAACATTTCTTCATGTATTTATTTGTCATTTGTATTTCTTCATCTGAGAAGCATGTGTTTATCTCAGATGCTTTTGTAGAATAATTTCTGGTCAGGGATTGTGACGGTCCCTGATTTCTTATGTTGCCCAGAATTCCTTTTGCTATTCTTGGTCTCTTCTGGTTCCAAATAAATTCTAGGAATGTTTTCTCTAGTTCTGTGAGTTGTGCTGATGATATTTTGGTTGGAATTGCATTAAATCTCTATAACAGTTTTGGGAGGAGGGCCATTTTTACTATGTTGGTTTTTCCTATCCAAGAGCAAGAGATATCTTTCCATTTTCTGATATCATTGTCAGTCTCCTTTTTCAGAGTGCTATAATTTTCAATATATAGATATATTAATTTTTATTAATATGTACTAGCAGTATATAGCTATTACATTTATCATGGAGAGTTGGTACATGTAGTAATATATTTTAATTCCTTTTGTCGACCTCTGAGTTTTTCCTCTCTCTATCCTCCCTTCATCTGTTGTTCAGCTTCCCCATTGCAAAAGATTCATATTTCTATTTCCTATTATCCTTTATTTTTATCTTTAATTTATTTATATTTTCAATTTCTCTTAGAAAAGACATCATGTGATATTTCATCTTGTATCCCTCACTTATTTTACTTAACATTATGGTCTCAAGGTCCTTCCATTTTTTAAAAAATGGCTCAAGTTTATCTTTCTTTATGGAAGAATAGTACTCCTTTGTGTATAAATACCACTTTTTCCTTATTCATTCACCTATGGATGAATATATAGTCCATATCAGAAATTTAGCTATTATGTTTTTCACTCCTATACACATGAGTATGCATATATCACCACAATATGCTATCTTTCGCTCTTTCAGGAAGATAGGAGTGAATAGCTAACTTAAGTGGAATTTCTCATTTTTATTTCTTCAATAATCTTCATACTGATTTTGATAATGGTTTCACTAGTCTATATTTCCACCAACAATATAGTGCTTTGATTCATTGATTTTTTGCCGTGTTTTTTAGTCTCCATTTCATTAATTTGTGCTCTTATCTTTATGATTTCCTTTTGTGTAGTAGCTATGGATTTGGAGTGTTCTTTTTCTAGGACCTTGAGGTACATTATTAGGTTATTTATTTAGGCTTGCTCTGTTTTACTGACACATGCAATTCACAGGTATAAACCTCCCTCCTAGGACTGCTTTTATTATGTCATAGGTTGTGGTACGTTGTAATGGCATTTTCATTTGATTAGAGTATCTGTCTGATTTTTGTCTTTGTTTTCCATTACCCAATGATTATTCAAGTGATTAGTTAATTTCCTTTCTTTGGATAATTTCTATGGTTTCATTTGTCATTGATTTCTAGTTTCACTGTTCTATGATCTGATAATACACATTGAATAACTAATTCTTTTGCATTTACTGAAGCATGGTTTATGGGCAAATATGTGGTCTATTTGGAGAAAGTTCCATATGCTGCTGAGAAGAATGAATATTTTTTTGCTCAGCGGAACACTCTGTAGATGTCTATTAAAGTCCATTCGTTAGAAAGTTTGATTCAATTCTGAAATTTCTTTGTTGATTTTTTGGTCTAGATGATCTATTTACTTGTGCCATTGGGGTACTGAGATTCCCTAGTATAATTGTGTTTAAGTTTTTCTGCTCTTTTATGTACAGTAGTGTTTGTTTTGTCAAGTAGGGCATGCCCATGTTCAGTGCATATATTTATAATTATTATCTCTTCATGTTGAATTGTTCCCTTAGCCAATATGTATGACTTCTTTGCCTCTTCTGATCAGTTTTGTCTTGAAGTTCACTTTGTCTGAAAATAGGCTAACTACTTCTGCATATTCTGAAGTTTTCATTGCATGGAATTTTTTTTTAAATTTGTTGATATTTAGTCTATAAATTTCTTTTTGGATTAAATATGTTTCTTGTATGCCACATACTATTAGGTATTTTTAAATTAGGCTTTTTTAAAATCAAGTCTGCTATCTGTGACTTTTGATTGGGAACTTAGAAGCATTTACATTGAGAAAGTTATTATGGAAAGCTATTGATTTATTCCTGTCATTGCATTATTTTCCTGTTGCTGATTCTTTTTTTGTTCTGCTTAGTTGCTTATTTTACCTGTTGTATTTATTTCCCTAGACATTTTTACATCATTGGCTTCATTTTCTCTAATATGTTCTTGAGAATATTATGGAGTGCTTATTTGCTGGTCATGAATTTCTAAGGTGGTCTTTGTCACAGAAATGCCTTATTTCTCATCAATTTTTGAAAGATAGCTGTGAGGATATATCAATATGGATTGGAAATTGTTTTCTTAGGACTTGACGCACTTCACTCTAAGGTCTCTTGGCCTTTAAAGTTTGTGTTGAGAAATCTACTGTAATTCTAATAGGTTTACTTTTTAAGTGATTTGTTGCTTTTTCTCTAATAACTTGTCTTTCTGTTGGACTTCTTGAATTTTAATTATCATCTGTTGTGGAGAAGTTCTTTTCTGATAGTGGCTATTCGAAGTTCTATATAAATCACTTGTCCATATGTTAAATTCTTTTCCTATGTTTTCAGTTTCTGCTATTTTTTATATAAACAGATTTTTTTATGGAATTTGTGTTGCATTCTGATTATTACTAATTCCAGTAAATCTTATATTGGTCTTCTTTGTATTATCCAACAGTTGTGAAATCCATTTTTCATTAGCTCTGTTTGTTATTTAACATAACTCTGAGTATATGATTAGTAGGCCTATCTACTCGTTCTTACAGTCTCTTCTCACATTGGTCACTTCTGCTGCCATTAAATTGAGTAGAATTTTTTATTGCTTGGATTTCTGTTTGTTACCATTTCATGGAACATAATTCTTTGCTAAGCTGGGTCGTTCATGTTTTGTATGATTTTGTTTAGTTTAGGTAACTTTTTATTAGTGTCTGTAGAGGGCAAGAGGATATTGTTCATTGTGTCAATTTGGGAAGGTCAGAAATTTAAGTGATTCAGCAGGGGGCCAGGGTCCTTAGTTTGTAACATTCTCAGCCTGTGCAAGAGGAGAGTACACAGATCCTGTGAGTGCTACATTCATCCCAGTGGAGTAGTCTGCATACAATAAAAGGCAAATGAGGAGGGACTGATTGCTGATTCTTTGGAGAAGCTCCAGTCTTCACCTTTAGCTTGGACATTATCTCCTGGCTTCTAGCACAGACCATTTGCCTTCTGCCTGGGACTCTTCAGCCCTTGTTGTAGATGCTTTAGCTTTAATCATAAACTCTTCAGCCTTCTGTCATACATTCTTCAGTGTTCCATCACAGACCCATCAGCCTCCTGATATTGACTTGCACAGGACACTGCAATAAGCTCCAGCCTTGGCTGGACCCTTCAGCCTCCAGCTGCAGACACCCTCTGCAGGCTTCCTCATTTGACTTTGTGGCTGACCATTGTAAGAAAATCTTGTAATTTCTTATATATTTGTATATCTTTTGTTAAATCTGTAAACTCTGATTGATACAGTGTCTTTACTAAACTCACTAATCATCTTGTTTATGAAGTCCATTATCTGCTTAGTTATATTACCTTTAATCTTCCTGAATACATTATTGATCAGATTTTTATTTCTTCTTTTATCACTTTGATCAATTCAGTTGTATGACTCTTGATTTCCTCCTCATGAATGCCATATGGATCAACTTTGAAGGAACTGAGAGTTTTTGGAGCCATTTTTTTTTCACCTTACTTTCAGACACTTTTTTTTTTATGCAGAGGATTTAGAGTTGATTAAAGTGGAAAAACGTGTTTTGCAGTATGGCTATCTCTTTAGTTGGCATCTGATCTCTAGTGTTGCACACTGGGTGTAATTAATGGCAGGGCTGTTCTTCAGTCTCAATATCAGATGGTCTCCATTAATTTGGTGAGGGAGAAGTACAGTTTAATTGACCCTGCAAACAGTTCCCTGGAAACAAGCCACATTAATGTTGTCACAAAGACACACTTGATATCTCATATACTAATAACCAATTTTGGCAATGATTATACCACTAGTGGCAATAAAGGAAATAACCATAATAGAGTCAAGGACAAACTTCATGTCAATATGCCATAAGTATCAATAAAATCTACCACTGTACCAGTCTTAACAATTTAAAGGGATCTGCAGTATATATACGAAGAGAAAATATATACTGACATACAGTAAAAAAAAGCCCTACTAAATGCAAGCAGTGTATTGCCATTAACAATAGTACCTCAGGCCCTGGGGTCCTGCCTACACCCCGCCCATTCAACTGGAGCAGCATGGCAGCTGCTTCTCTGGGCCCGGCTTGACTTGAAGGCACACACAGCAAATTCCACCTAGCTGTGCAGCTTGGGACCTTGGAACAGACCAGTAAGAATTTGCACCCCTCCCCCATCAGCCCCAGACATTCGGAACTTCCTTGGCTTCCTGCCTGGGCTCCACCCAGACACCGCCCAGCAACAGAACAGCCACAGTGGTAGTCTTGGCTGGAGCTGAAGGCGTGCACTGTGAGTTTCACCTAGCCTTGGCACCTCGACTGTGCACACTGGATTCACCTGCCACAGTGGAATACAGAAAAATGACAAAATGAAAGAACAAAATGCAATCTTGCACCTCCAGTCCTTCCCAAACAAGCCAGAGACATAGACATAGAAGAAAATATGAGCCACACACCTGAAACTTCTGAAATGATAGCAACTGAAGTAAAGAAACAACTCCATGAAACTTTAAAAGAACTGAGATTAGAAATGATTTCCCAGGTAAAACAAAAGATGATAAATGTAATGAAAGCAATGCTAAGCACATCTAAAGAAGACATAGTTGGAAAAATAGAGGAACAATGCAAAAGGATGGAAACCTTGAATGAAGAATACAAGAAAGAATTAGAATGCATGCAACAGATTCAAAGAGATATCCAGGAAATCAAGAATGCCATTGAAAGCTGGCAAAGCCACCTCAATGAATGTGAAAATAGACTTTCAGACCTCGAAGACATGAATGCAGCTAGTGAGGAAAAAAGTAAACATCTTTTAAAAATAACAAGGAATCAGGAAATAGCAATTCAGCAGTTGCAAGATGATGCAAAGAAAAACAATATAAGACTAATAGGTGAAAAGGAAAAAGAAGAAGAAAACACAAATGATATAAAATCACTATTTAAAGAAGTCATAGCTCAAAATTTCCCAAACATGGGAAAGGAAACTGACATACAGGTAAGTGAAGCATATAGAACTCCAACTAGCCATAACCAAAATAAATCAACACACAGACATATAATTATCAGTGTTCCAGAAATTCAACAGAAGAACAGAATATTAAAAGCTGTGAGAGAAAAGAAGCAATCATCTATAAAGGAAAGCCCATCAAAACCACAGCTGACTTCTCAACACAAACAATGAAGTCAAGAAGAGGATGGAGTGAAGTATTTCAAGTCCAAAAGGAAAACAGTTTCCAATCCAGACTGATGTACCCTGCAAAACTATCCTTCAAAATGGATGGAGAAATAAGATACTTTTATGACAAAGAGCAGCTGAAGAACTTCATGACCACCAACTAACCCTGCAAAGAATACTGAAAGATAATCTAGATAGATATGAAAATAGCTACGACATCAAAAACATCAACACAAGAAGAACACCAAGCAGGGCAAACAATGAAGTAAAGAGAAAAGGTAAAGAAACCACTGCAGAAAGATGACAAGAATAAAACAAGCCAGTATATATATCAGTTATAACCATTAATGTAAATGGCCTCAATTCAGCAGTCAAAAGGAACAGACTGGCAGAATGGATCAAGAGACAACATCCAGCCATATGCTATCTACAACAAACCCATCTAACCCAAAGGGAAATTCATAGACTGAAAGTCAAAGGATGGAAAACAATACTCCATGCAACAGGAACCCAGAAAAAAGCAGGAGTAGCTATTCTGTTCACAGATGATGTGAACTTCAAACAAATAATGGTCAAAAGAGATAAAAAAGGTCACTACATACTGGTTAGGGGAAAACTCCAAGAGGAAGAAATAACAATCTTAAATATATATGCACCCAATATGGGAGCACCCAACTATATAAAACAAATATTAATAGAAATGGAAAATCAAGTAAGCAATAACACAATTATAACAGGAGACCTTAACACACCCTTCATTCAAAGGGACAGCTCAGCTAGACAGAAAGTCAGCAAAGAAATAACAGAACTGAATCAAACCTGTGAACAAATGTATCTGGTAGACGTCTACAGAGTTTTCCACCCAAAAACATCAGAGTATACATTCTTCTCAGCCTCACATGATACATTCTCTAGAATAGACCATATATTGGCCCATAGAACATGCTTAAGTAAATGCAAAGGAATCAAAATCATCCCATGCATACTATCTGATCATAGTGCCATCAAACTGGAAATTAATGACAAAAGAAATTGCAAAAACTCCATAAACACATGGAAATTAAATAGCACACTCTTGAACAATCAGTGGGTCACAGAGTAAATTAAAGAAGAAATTAAACAAGATCTACAAGCAAATGAAAATACAAATACAACCTACCGGAACCTGTGGGATGCAATGAAAGCAGTCCTCAGAGGGAAATTTATTGCGGTTAATTCGCACTTCCAGAAAATGGAACGAATACAATTAAACAATCTGATGTTACACCTAAAACATCTAGAAAAAGAAGAACAAGCCCAACCCAAAGCCAAAAGAAGGGAGGAAATTGTGAGGATCAAAGCAGAAATTCATGCAATTCAGACTAACAAAACAATATAAAGAATCAACGAATCAAAGAGCTGGTTCTTTGAAAGAATAAATAAAATTGATAAGCCACTAGCCAACCTTATTAAAAAAAGGAAAGAGAAAACTCAAATCCATGCAATAGGGAATGAAAAGGGTGAAATCACTACAGACCCTGTGGAAATACAGAAGATCATCACTACCTACTTCGAAAAATCTTTACTCTCATAGATTCGATAACACCAAATAAATGGACAGATTTCTAGGAACATATCAATTACCAAAACTGGATCAAGAAAATGTAAAACCACTGAATAATCCAATTTCAGTTAATGAAATCGAAAATGTGACTAGAACCTTACCAACCAAGAAAAGTCCAGGTCCTGATGGATTCACAGCTGAGTTCTACAAGAAATTCAAGGAAAACTTAATGCCAACACTCCGCAAACTCTTCAATGAAATCAAAAGGGAAGGAAGTCTCCCTAAATCATTCCTGGAAGCAAGTACTACCCTAATACCAAAACCAGAGAAAGACTCAACCAAAAAAGAGAACTACAGGCCAATCTCCCTAATGAACATAGATGCAAAAATCCTCAATAAAATACTTGCAAACAGAATACAGCAAGTCATCAAGAAGATTGTACACCATGACCAAGTGGGATTCATCCCAGGAATGCAAGAATGGTTCAACATATGCAAATCAATAAAGGTAATATACCATATCAATAGAGCCAAAGATAAGAACCACATGATCATTTCAATAGATGCAGAAAAAGCTTTTGATAAAGTCCAAAACTCTTTCATAATAAGAACCCTACAGAAAATTGGAATAGATGGCCTTTACCTCAATCTGATAAAAGCCATCCAAGACAAACCAACAGTCAGTATCACATTAAATGGTCAAACACTGAAACCTTTCACTATAAAATTGGGAACAAGACAAGGATGTCCATTATCACTGTTCCTATTCAATATAGTGCTGGAAACATTAGCCAGAGCAATTAGACGAGAGAGAGAAATAAAAGGAATAAGAATAGGAAAGGAAGAAGTTAAGTTATCACTATTTGCAGATGACATGATACTCTACATAGAAGACTTACAAAACTCCATAGAAAGACTTCTGGGTGTCATAACCAAATTCAGTAATGTAGCTGTATACAAAGTCAATACTCAGAAATCAGTTGCATTCCTGTATACCAACAACAAATGCACTGAGAGAGAAATAAGAGAAACCACACCCTTTACAATAGCACCCAAAAAAATGAAAGACTTAGGAATCAACCTAACAAAGGAAGCAAAAGATCTGTTCAATGAAAATTACAGTACTCTGAAAGAAAAAATCGAACAGGATCTCAGAAAATGGAAAGACATTCCATGCTCATGGAGAGGAAGAACAAACATTGTGAAAATGGCCATTCTCCCAAAATTATTATACAGGTTTAATGCAATTCCCATCCAAATACCATTAGCATACCTCACAGGTCTAGAGAAATCATTCTTAAAATTTATCTGGAACCACAAAAGACCTAGAATAGCAAAGGCACTTCTGGGCAGCAAGGGCAGGACAGGAGGCATCACAATCCCAGACTTCAAATTATACTATGAAGCCACTATAATTAAATCAGCATGGTACTGGAATCAAAACAGACCTGAGGATCAATGGAATAGATTAGAAGATACACCCCCAAGTACAAACACACTCAGCCACCTTATCTTTGACAAAGGGGCCAAACATGTTCACTGGAAGAAAGATAGCCTCTTTAATAAATGGTGTTGGAAAAAGTGGCTTTCCATATGCCAAAAACTCAAATTAGACCCAAGCCTCTCAACATACACTAAAGTCAAAATGGATCAAAGATCTAGACATTAAAACAGGAACACTAAATCTGCTGGAAAACAAAATAGGTAGAAATCTTGAAAACATAGGGGTAGGTGGAGAATTCATGAACAAAAGTGAAACTGCATGGGAAACACTTCCCAGAATCAACAATTGGAATCTTGTCTTGTTAAAATGTTTTTGCACGTCAAAAGAAATCTCCAACAGACTGAAAAGAAAACCCACAAATTGGGAAAAAATTTTAGTCAACTCCCCTTCAGACAAAGGTCTTCTATCTAGAACATATAAAGAATTAAAAAATATCAGGCCCTCGAAATTCAAAGACCCAATCCAGAAATGGGCATCTGAGATAAAAACACACTTCTCAGCTGAAGAAATAAGAATGGCTAATAAATACATGAGAAAATGTTCAGCATCATTGGTCATTAGAGAAATGCAAATTAAAACAACTCTGAGATTTCATCTTACTCCAGAAAGAATGGCCAGGATCAAGAAAACCACCAACAATAAATGCTGGAGAGGCTGTGGGGGAAAAGGAACCCTTTTCCACTCTTGGTGGGAGTCCAGACTGGTGCAGCCACTGTGGAGGTCAGTCTGGAGGTTTCTCAAAAAGCTAGGATTGGAAGTCCCATTTGACCCAGCTATTCCTCTTCTGGGCATATTCCCAGAAGAAGTGAAATCATCTTACCACAGTAATGTATGTGCACCCAAGTTTAGAGCAGCACAATTTGTAGTAGCCAAATCTTGGAAACAACCCAAATGCCCATCAATCAAGGAATGTATAAAGAAGATGTGGTACTTTTATACAATGCAGTACTATTCAGCTATAAAGAAGGATCACATTGATGTTTTTGTAGATAAATGGATGCGACTGGAGACCATACTCATAAGTTAAATAAACAGAACTCACATGTGTAAACACTGCATCATGTCCCTAGTGTAAGAAACTGAAAGATTCAATAAGATACAAAATTCCTGATAAATATGGAGAAAAGGTTCTGAAATTCAAC
>RJWT010047502.1:0-11317 GCA_004365215.1 Cuniculus paca | reverse complement strand
CAGTCCTTTGTATATTCTAGATAGAAGTCTTTTGTCTGAGGGACAATTGGCTAAAATGTTTTCCCACTCTGTGGGTTGTCTTTTCAGTTTGTTGGTGATTGCTTTTGCTGTGCAAAAGCTTTTAAATAAGATGAGATCCCAGTTGTTGATACGTTGAAGTATTTCCTATGCAGTCTGAGTTTCATTTGTGAGCTCTCTGCCTACCCCTATGTCTTCAAGATTTCTACCTACCTTGTCTTCTAGTAGGTTTAGTGTTTCTGTCTTAATATTTAGATCTTTGATCCATTTTGACTAATTTCATGCATGGTGATAGACGTGTGTAGTTTTAGTCTTCAGCATATAGAGTGGCTTTGAAGATCTTTGATAGGCCAGCAAAAAGTGAATACAAGCACTTAGAAGAACATGTTGGAATACAATTGTTTCAAGTGGAATTTTAGGTTTTATCAGTCAATAAAAGTTGAATGGGAGTATCAGTCTCAAGAACCTGTTTAGATTAAAGACAGAGAAAAACTGAGAGGGAAAGGGCAGAATGGGCAAGTCCACTCTGAGAGACCTCACCAAAGTAACAATACTGCTTAGGGTCAGACAGGAGCCTGGGTTTGAACATGAATTTCTTCATTTTCTTGTATTTTCGTTTATGTGTTATTCTGCAAGATTCTGCATCTGCAGCACTATCAGAAATAATGCAGTTCAGTAAGACATCTATACTTTGATTTTGAGAAAGGTGCTTAGCAAAACATAGAAATACTAGAAAACAGATATTTTGCACATGGTAATATAGTGAGGGAAAATAAGTATTTGAGCATGTTTAGTGATCTGAACAGTGTTCTTAATTAGCACAATGATGCCTACTTTATACTCTAGGACTTAATCCTTTACGATTTCAAGGTTACCCATGGAGAATGCACACAAACACCAAGAATTTATTATAAAGCTATAGCCACTATGAGGTGTGGTATTGACACCAGGTGTCAGTGAAACAGCAGAGGCCCTAGATGCATATCGGTAGGTATTGAGTCACTTGACTTGCTGAAAATATGCCACTTGTATTTCAGTGGAATAAAGACTGTCTTATCTATAGGCCAAATAGAGCAAGTTCACTATCTTAGTACAAAATGTAAAAGTTTAAGCCATTGTGTGTCTAGAAGCAAACAGATAAATTAAGCAAAAATACCTTAAATGGAATCTTTAAAAAGCACTCACAAATTGTACATTATTAAAGTTGAACATTTTTGAAGAACTTAAAAGAATGTGTAATAATAAAGTTGCGTGCAAAAAATTTCATTTGTACATGATCTAATATCAGGAGAACTAATAAATAGTGTGAAGACAACAGTCAAAAATCTTCAATAATTTGCTCGAAATTTGCTAAAAGACCTTACATTTTCTTATACACACATTGTAACTGTGTAAGGGTAATGCATATGTCAATTGAGTAGAGTGAGGAGATCATTTTACAATATATATAAAATATTCAATTTTATACCTTCAAAATATGCAATATGAACATACCCAAGACAAAGCTGTCACAATTTTGCTTTCTTAGTTTAAATTTACTTGAATTAATACATAAAAACATAATTGTACTTTATTAAATAAAAGGTTATACTCAAGTTTCTGGCACAAGCAACTCTTTGGATAATGACTTAGTTATTTTTCCCTTGTTGCTGAGACAAAATACCTGACACCCAAAAGTAAGGAAAGAAAGGTTTACTTAGTGCACAGTTTGTGGAGGTTTCAGTCCATAATCGGCTGACTCCAAGGCAGGGTGGCACATGGCAGAGGGGCAACAGTTCGCAGCAACCAGAAGACAGCAAAAGCAGCAGGACCAAAATGGAAGGATCATGGACAGAAGACTCTTTCTGTCCCTTATAGTGTATGTAGGTTGCACCCACTTTAGCACTTACACCCATAATTCCAGCATTTTACCATGAATCAGTCATAAATTCTAGAAGCCTGCCCCCGTGACTGCATGAGGCTTTGAGGGGACATCCGGACTCAAACCATAACAGATGGGAAGTCCATTTTCTGAGGTGGGCACACAAAAAACAGCATATTTGATGAGTATTGCTTCTGATTTCTTGTGTTCTCTTTGCTTTACTACCTGTTAATTAAATATATAGGATAGGGATTTTAAAATCGTTTTCTATTCTGTTTTTCTTTGAGAAATGATGTGTTTAGGGCAGATATTGTAGAGTTTACCCATATCCTCTAAGCAGACATCCTGTGGCCAAAACACCCCAGGAACTGTAGTCCAAATAAGGGCATCAAAGCTATTTCCTGAGCGTGGATAATCTGGGTACCTTATGTGTAGAGCGCAGGCAGAGAAAGCAAATGGTACCAGATGAAGTCACTGAAGACAAGCATCAACACTGACTTGTCTTTTATTTTGGTAATAGTCCCTCTTTCATAATGTGAGCTATAATTCTGGATTTAGAAAGGACCATGTATCATATTTTAACTGGAGAATTAACACTGGATTCACCTCAGTGAATTTTCCATCTTTCCAAGATCTTGGCACCCAAAAGTCTGGCTGCATCAACTGCTCACTGTTGGCTTCAAGACAAACACATTTTTTATTTTATTTAGTTGTAGTGGTAGAACAGAAATGGAGTACTCTCTCCCCTGTTCTCTTAATAATACCACAATAGTTGAGGAGCTAGCCTGAAAAGAAAAGACTATGAGAAAGTGAAATTTGTTTAGACTGGGCAAGGAAGTCTTTAATGGCCCTGGAGTGTCATGTGATGGCCAACTCCCCAGTTTTGTTTAGAATCCTCTGTAAGAACCCAACCGCTAATGGATCAGTTCTCCCAAATCCCAAGGGTGTGTGGGCGGGGTTCTTAAGGGTTCATCTTCAAATTTAACCATAATTCTTCCACCCATGTACAGCCTCGAGCCCTCCACCAAAAAAGGCTCAAAATACACTTTTGAGTGTCAAATAGATAGGTTTGCAAACTTGATTTGTTCCATTTGGCTTTAAATAATGACTTTTCAAGTGACTGACTTGAATCAACCTATTAACTTACATGGAATTTTTCATATGTGTGGTATGAAAATTTCTTGTCAATATACATCATATGATGTTATTTATTTGTTTATTATAAAGTGTCTCTTTCCTAATTATAGCTCTATGAGCAGCATATTTCTGTTTAGTTTACTAATTTGTCCCTATCACTTAGAACAATAGCTAAAGCATAGTTGGTACCTAGTAAGCATTTATGGAAAGAAGGATCTCTCTGTCTCTTTTTACTCATGTGTCTGACATTCTGGACCTCATTTGGTCCATAATGGGCAAGTTACTTGTGTGTTAAATCTGTGCTGCACACTATGATACGTATGGAATTACTGTATCTTTGGTTGATCTAATCTGTCCTCCATGATCAGTGTTCATATAATCATCCTTAAATACAATGCAGTGCTACAGTTCTTGACAATTCCTTAATATATTAACGAGGCCATAGTATCCTCCCTCTAAACACTCTCTTTAATATAATTTATCCCAGCCATAGAACCTATGGAAAGAGATCACCTGAGTGGCTATATTCAGTGAATAACAAGATTTTAAACATCTTGTCTGTGAGGGATCCAAGTGTAGAATTACTTTTCTCTCTTGGTCTCGATCTGTGCCTCTTTTTGTCTTTTGTTTCCTTTGCTTTCTCTCACTGCTGAATTTACAGTTAGACAATTAATCACTCATGTGGTAATGATAGGCCTTAAAAATGTGAGGTCATCAAAAGTTTAGGCTATCCTTTTTGGTTTTGGCCATACTAACATATCCCCAAGAGAATATACAGAGAGCAATTGATTTTGCAGAAGTAGCCATTCCTCAAAACACTTAAGAGAAAATTTGTACACAGAGAATCTGAAATCATCAAATGTCTAGACCCTAAGGCAGAGGAGTGTAAAAAATCTGGGCACATTTTTGAGGAGTAACTGGTGATAGCTTTCACATTCCACCTTCCATCCCCTTTCTCTTCTGCCCCACATCTTGGTCAGCTGATAAGAAAGCCCAGGTGATCTCACCCTTGACATTGGTGGAAAGTTCAAACCACGCAAGTCCCTACCCAACAATCCTCACCTCAGCCCTGCTCTTCACCTTGATAAACTCCTAACCAATTCCTCTTCTCTGCTATCTCAGGTCATTTTGAAACTCCAAACAACATCGTATTTTGGGACTAAAAATATTGTCATAGCTTCATAGCTTCTTGGTATGTCTGATATTCACAGTGTCAACATCTGAACCAAATCTTGGATAGAAGAACCATTTTCTTTCAGTAAGATGAGAGAGGAGGAAGGGGAAGAAGGAGGAAGGGGGGAGCAGAGATTATGAGGAGAGAGACAGAGAGAGAAGGGGAAGAGAGGGGAAAGAGACAGAGAAACAGGGGAGAGAAAGACAGGGAGGGTGAGAGAGAGGCAGAGACAGAGACAGAGAGAGACAAAGAAAGACAGGGAGAGAGACAGGGAGAGAGGAGTTTCACATAATATTTTAGCCATCTGAGGCATGAATCTGTTCTATTTCTTGCCCACAGATGCTTATTTTTTAACTCAATTATCTTTAATGGTTTTTTGGTTCTTGACCAAAAAAAAAATGGTTCTCAATTGTGACATCTGATGACTGATGTGTCTCTACACACAGACTTGGTAAAATATTGATACTTCCTTCCATAGCTCAAAATATTTCTTTGCTATTTTGACTGCACTAAATTTTGGTGCTGATGTATCTGAAGAATGACTTCTTCTTTGCAAACAGAAACCACCTGTTAGTTATATAAAAATGATACTTGCCCAGAATATAGATTGAGAGAAGTCACAAGAAATATCTGACTCATAAGTTCCCAGAGCAAGGAGTGTGAAAAGTACAGTCTATGTCACAGGGACTGAAATGGTGCTACTTTCACCCGGGGATAACATAGTGAAGTCATTCTTTTTAGCTGACAGAATTGCCATTAATTTTGTCTCCAATTGCCTACAAAGTACAGGAAGATGTATGAGGATGAATTATTGATTTCCACTTGCATTCTGATTGCAGCAGGGTTATGGCTTATTTCCAAGAAACTATTTTCATCTTCGTGGCAATAAATACAAACATCAGTTTATCTCTGAGTTAGTGGTTTCATGACAAATTGTACTTGTAAAACAACCAGCCATTTCCTAATTAGAATCAGCAAATAAACAGCTACAGTTGAGCAAATTATTTTAACCCATCAAAATTTAGAAATAGCAACTTTCAGTTAAAAAAAAAAGTCATGAACAGTGAAAACAGATTATAGAAAATTTTAAGGATGATAAACCTAGTAAGTTTGAGAAAATTTCTTCCTGTGCAAAGAATTCTTCCTGTGGAAAATATTATTGACAGTGATTGAGGATTATGCTCAGTTCCTTCAACTGGATTTCCCACATTGTGAGAGCCTCGGTGTAATTGTGTTCACTCTCTGTGCTTCTTTGATTCCCCAACCCCCACCGCATCTCACAGGAAGAAAGGCAAGGTCTCACAGTGTCCCCAAGCTAAGCTGCACTACTCTGAAGCACTTACCCTACATACCATTTTGTTTGCTGTGTCCTGAAGGGCTCTTATCCCTTTCTTCCATTTGCTTAAGACACAATGCTTTCAAAGAACAACTTGGGTAGCTATTGGCCACAGAGTAGATCCCCACTGCTTAGCAGCTGTTTGAAACCTTCTGGTCACAACCTGCAGGAGGATTTGATCTTTCAGGGTTTTATTTGACAGACTCATAGGTTCAGAACTATTCACCTAAAATAGGCACATTTTACCAGAAGCCCTAATAAATCAAAAAACATTTCAGTATGGTCTTCATACAAAAGCTTATGCTTTCTTTCCTATCAAGCTGTGAAGCGAAGCTCATCAACTTTAATACCTACACACAAAATGTCTGATATCTGATAGCTCATTTCTAGCATAGATTCCAATAGCTGTTTCTTTGCTTGAGAAATTTGGGAGGGGATTTCATTAGGTGAAAACCATGCTCATTAAAAATGTATCTTCCTAAAACCTAAGACTCACTGGTAAACAATTATGCAGGCATATTCACAGTATTCTAACTCTGTAATGATGGCGTGTACATTATTCATACCTTTAGTATTATGCTAAATAGCAAAACTTTTCAAAATAATGTTGCATTAATTTCATACATGATATATTGAATAAAAAAGGTATCACTGTGACAGATATCAAAAGCATAAAAGTGAAGATCACGGAGTAAAAGCCATCAGTTATATGTGTGATTATGGTTAAGTTACTGTCAGCTTAAATAGACTGATATAGCTGTAAGGTGTTTTGTGTAAGCCTCATGATAACCTCAGAGCAAAAAAATAAAGCCTCTATAATAGATATACAAATGATACAAAAGTAAGGGCAAAGGCACACTATTAAAATCGTCTAATCCATAAAGGAAGATAGCAAACAATGAATAAAGAAACAAAGAACCTCCAAATCACTAGGGAAAAAAAATAGCAGTACTAATTCCTCATTTAACAATTACTTTTGAATGTAAATAGACTAAATTTTCGAATCAAAAGAAATAGATGGTTGAATGTAATAAAATTCAACTATATGCTGTATACAATAGATTCATTTCACCTTTAAAGATAAACATAAATCAAAAGTTAAAGAATGGAGAATTGTGTTCCATGTTGTTACCAGGTTTTGCATCACTGAGACACAATACTGACATCCACAATTTAAAGGAAAAGAAATTTAATTTGGCTTACAGTTTAAAGGGTTTCAGTCTATGGTCGGCTAGCTTCAAAGCAGAAACAGAGAGGAAGGGTCAGAGACTAAGGCCATGCCCTACATAGACACATGCAGAAGTGTGTTTTATTAATCCCCTAGGAGGCTCCTAAACCAACCAACTTGACATAATCAGGCTTAACAATGATACCATGCAAATAAAATCCAAAAGAAAGCAGGGCAGCTATACTCCAGGTAAAGATGACTTTGAGTTAAAAACTGTAACAAAAGACAAAAGATGACATTACATAATAGTAAAGGTGTGGATCAATCAAGAAAACACAACATTTGTAAATATATATGCACCCCAGTTTGGAGGACCTAACATATAAAGAAGATACTAATTATTAATAGATCTGGGGAGAGGGAGAGAGACAGAGACAGAGACAGAGACAGAAACAGAGAGACAGACAGAGAATGATTTTAATAGTATATGATTTCAACACCCCACTTCCAGGAATGGACAGAGAATCCAAACATTGAGATAGAAACTAAATAAACTTCATACTCAAGCATTTTCTTTGTACCAATGAACTTAACATGTATAGAACATTCTGTTCAATTGCAGAAGTATATATTCTTCTCAGGTATATGTAAAGCATTCTCCAGGAGAGGTGTTATGTCAGAACACACATCTTAATACATTTAAGAAGATTCTAATTGTTTCGAGTATTTTTTCTATCCAAAATTGTGTAACACTAGAAATTGGTAACAGGACAAATTTCAAAAACTTTACAAAGACATGGAAATTGAACAGCATGTTACTGAACTAAGAAATACCTTAAAATAAGAAAAAAAAATGGAAACAGTATAGCAAAATCCATAGCCAACAGTAAAAGTAGTTTTAAGAGGAAAATTTATATCAAACCTACATTGAAAGGAAGAAAACTCAAACAACTTTGGCTGAAAGAACTAGAACAATTAACAGTCCAAAATTAGAAGGAAGCAAATACTAAAGATCGTGGCAGAAATAGGTAAGAGTCTAGTAAAGCAATAGAAAAGATGAACTTCCTTAATAGTTTGTCTTGCCTCTCGGGAATCGGCCATGCTAGGACTGGGAGGAGCCGACCAACCAGCCAACCAGTACCTGACTGGTTCCGAGGACAGGGTGTGTTGGTAGCAACTGAAGTACAAAAAGCAACTGAATACTTGTATTGTTTGGTTGATTTTGCAGGCCTGGGATTGGCAGTCTGAGCATCCATAGGGAGGATTATGGGGAATTTCCTTGTATCTTATTTTTAAAATCCAGTATTGTTCTCACTGTTTCATTTTGTTCTGATTAATTGTTTTGCTTTATTCAGTATCTGTTTCAATTGGTTTTATTCTGCTTTGTTTTGGTTTGATTTTGCTATATCTGATGGAATGGACAACTACTATGATGATAGCAAGATATACTATAGTAGCCATTGTTGTTTTCATAGTATCCTGCTTTGAAGTTCTGTACCAATTTCATTGCTTTGTTTTGATTGCATTTATTCTATTTTGTTTTGCTTGGTTTTATTATCTTTAAAAAATAGTTTGCCAAAAAAACAAGAGTTAGCAACCCTAACAAACAATACAGAAAGAAGACTCAAATAAATTAAATCAGAAATAAAAGACAAAACATTGGAACAGATACTATAGAAGTAAAAAGGATGAGAGACTATTATAGACAAATATATTCCCCAAAATTGGATAGTCTAGAACAAATTGGCAAGTTAACAGATACACTGGACCTGCCAATAATGAATCATGAGGGAATATAAAATATGAACAAATTAATAATGAGTAAGGGGACTGAATTAGTAATAAAATGTCTTGCATAAAGAAAAGCCAAGTTTCAGTTGGTTTGGCTGAAGAATTATATCAGACATTTAAAGAACTAATATTGATATTTTTTAAAGTCTTCCAAAAATTATGAAGGAGATAATATATATAAAGACATTTTATGAAGGTGGCATTACACTGATATCAAAGCCAGACTCAAACAGTACAGGGAAAGAGCATGTCAATATCATATATGCAAAAATCCTCAACAAAATAGAAACAAACAGAATTTAGAAGCACATGAAAAGAGTCATTCACCATGATCAAGGGGAATTTACCCCTGAGATGCAAGGCTGATTCAGTATAGGTAAATCAACAAACATGACACACCTCATTCACAGAAAGACAAAAATCATATTCTTATTTCAACAGATACAGAAAATGCAAACAAAATACTGAACTTTTGTTTGTGATTTAAAAAAAAAACTCAACTAATTGGATATAGAAAGAATGTAACTGCACACATTGAAGATTAGATATTGCATGGCCATAATTAACATCATACTTCATGGTGAGGAAACAAAAGCTTTCTTCTAAGATCTATAATAGGACAAAAATGTTCACTGTTGATATTTTATGTATCATGTACTGGAAGTGATATAATAACAGAAATTTCATAAAAGGGAGAAATAGAGACATCTAAACACGACAGGAAGAAGCTAAAACATCCTCGTTTGCAGCTGACATACTCATATACAGAAAAGCCTAAAGATTCTATGACAAATTCCAGAATACAGAATCAACATACAAAAGTCAGTAGCATTTCGATACAAAGAATAATGTAAGAAAGCAATCCGATTTACAATAGGTATCTCATATTTCCAGATTGGAACAGTTAATATTGTTAAAGTGTTCACATTACTCAAGGAGATCTACAAATACAATGAAACTCCTATCATAAGGATTAAAAAAATACAAATATGCATGCAAATCCAAAAGACCCCAAATTTCCAAAGTAATCTTCAGCAAAAAGGATAAAGCTGAAGACATCACACGATCTGACTTCCAAACCTGTTATAAAATCATACTAATCAAAATAAGATGGTACCAGCATTAAAAAAAGCAGACATAAAAACCAACAGAATAGAATGAAGAGCACAGAAATAAACTCAGCCCTTCATGATTAATTAATTTAATCAGCAAACATGCCAAGGACACAAAATATGAAAAAACATTATCTATTTGATAATTGTTGCAGAGAAAACAGGATATAGACTTCTGCCATATATATGTATATATATATGTACATATATATATATACATATATACATATATATACAACTCAAAACAAAATGTACTTAATAAAACCTAAATCTGTAAAACTTCTAGAAGAAAACAAAAGATGAACATTCCATGACATAAGCCAGTGATTTTTTAATATAACCTCAAATCACACACACACACACACACACACAGAGAGAGAGAGAGAGAGAGAGAGAGAGAGAGAGAGAGAGAAAGCAAAAGCCAAACAAAGCAATCAACAGAGGGAAGAGACAATCCATGGAATTTTCAAACTCTGCATCTATACATCTGATAAGAAGTTAATGTCCAAAATTTTTAAGGAATTTGTAATTTTAAACAACTCAAATAACTCAATAGTAACAAAACAAAGAAAAAAAGAGAAAAGTATGAATAGGTATTTCTCAAAAAAGAATATCAGAAAGTCTCAATATTACTAATCATCAGAGAAATGCAAATCACCATGATTTAGCACCTCACTTCTGTTAGAAGGGTTATTACAAAAATGAAATATGACAAATGTTGGAGAAGACTAGGGAAGTCTTGAACAGTGTTTTTGGGAATGTAAATCAGAAAACCATTATAGAAAATAATACAGAAATTACACAAAAAAAGTAGCTGTCATGATCAACCAATTTTACTAATGGTGTATATTCAAAAGAAATGAAAAAGCAAGTACAATCATACTTCCTTTTTCAGCACTATTCCCAAGAGCATGAAGGTATATGATTGACTGAAGACTACTCTGTCACAGGATGAATGGAGATATATATATATATATATATATATATATATATATATATATATATATCAGGGGTTTCAAGGAGAACAACTACAGTCAGGACATAGCATTTATAATATTATTTATGATGGTTATCCAGAGTTAAACACAAGAAAGTGCAGGAAATATGTCCACAACACCAAAGACCTAAAAAAAAATATTAGCTAAGGGTCTGGATCCCACAGTAATGTCCTGCATGAGTCCAGCTGCAGACCTAGAGCCCACGACAAGGACTCATGCAAGTCTGTTTCACAGATCTGCGCTGGGAAGGCCAAAAGGCCAGAGGTGGAAGATAGAAAGTCTGTGCCAGTGGGATAAAGAATGAAATTATTAATCTTAGAAATGAGAGTAAACTGATAGTTAACGAAACCAGGAGCAAGTGGTGTGTGTGTGTGTGGTAGTAGGAAAATGTTAACTAAATCACACAAAATTTAAATTAGATGGTAGGAATAAGTTCAAGAGTTCTACTGTACAGCCTGGTGATAATAGCTAATAACAATATGTTATTTCCTTTCTAAAAATATTAATGGATAGTAGTTATACAGAACACTGAGTTTTTGGGGGGCATAGTTTTATATGCAAATAACATACTTTGAGTACTTTTACTTCATTTCTCTTTCTCTTGTCCTCAGATTCCTTATCTTTTGTATTCTCCCTTTTATTGTTTTATAGCCTTAAAAATCACTGAGAAAGTAATTGTTGTCACTATAAAAAATAAATATGTGGAAATAAAATAATAAAAC
>RJWT010047501.1:0-11299 GCA_004365215.1 Cuniculus paca | reverse complement strand
CTTCCTGAAGCGTCCAACTCAGCTAAAACTCCCAAAAGGAAAATTATATTTAATTAGCCTAACTGTTGGGGACTCTGAAATCTATCCTCTGGGTATAGGAGCATGTAAACCAAAAAGAAAATTGGAAACATGTGGTGGGAATGCTAAGTTCTTCTCTTAGGGATGTCTCGTGTAAAGGAACCTTGGCTAGACTTCCCTATCCTTTCCTAAGCCCTGTGTAACTTCTGTAGATTTGAGTGGTAAAGACTAGGGCAGATTGGTACAAGAGGTACTAAATGAAGTATGTACGTATTTAAAATCAGAGAATATTAGTAACCTGATGTGGTGGCATATGCCTGTAATCCCAGCACTCAGGAGGCTGAGGCAAGAGGATTGCCGTGAGTTTGAGGCCAGCCTGAATTATGCAGTGAGATCATGTCTTGAAAAACAAAATCAGAGGATGTTAGGATTTATGTATGTGTGATAGGAAAGAAGATGAAGGAAAACTGTGTAGAGATATCGACAACATAAAGAAAGAGAAAACTGCATATTTATTGTGTACTTAACAGAGTTCTGGTAAAATATTTAACCTTTTAAATGTATTATCTCATTTATTACTTCCAATAACATTATTAGACCCACTTTACAAGTGAAAACAGTAAGGTTTGAGAGCAACTTGCCAAACTCCAGCAGCTGTTACTGCACAGACTGGCTAAGTGCTGAGAACAGCTCTGTCTACTCCAATGCTTATGCGCTTAACCTCCACCCAGGAAATGAAAGGTAAACCTCCAATCAATAAATTCATTGTGGGCCGGGGAGATAGCTCAGCCAGCACTGGGCCTGCCTGGCAAGCCCAAGGCCCTGAGTTAGATTCCCAGTACCAAAAATAAATAAAATTCATTCATTCATTCATTCATTCATTGTCTTTCCAAGGAGCTCAAATCCTACCTGTGTCCTTTGACCTTCGATGACCTCTCTCATGTCAATTTTCCTTGTGTGAACTATGAACTTATGTCTGTATTTCCCAGTTTGCAAACTGACTAGAAACATCAAATGATCTGATGCATAGGGAGACTCTGGGTCTGTTCTGAAGGATAGACAAATGGGAAGACTCGTTAGTCTGGAGTATCTTTGCATTTTCTCGCTTCCCTGCTCCTTTGTAGAGAAACTCCCTCCTATGAATCTGTTTGTCTATTTATTTGTCTTATAATAATGACAGTCTGCTTTCCATCTTCGCATACATATTCTTTTTTCTATTCGCTCTCTCCTACCCTTTACCAGGGATAGCTCTGTTTTGTTGCTCCCTGTCTCCAAAAGAAATGCAGTGTGAAGTTTAATAAAAAATCAGATGCAGCAGATTCTAGACAGCCACTCAGCCAGAGTAGGGCAAGGATACCTATAGCTTATATCTACTAAGGGTTAGAAGTTTGTTGGTTAAGTGGTGCTTAAAAATAATTCAAGTCTATAAGTACAGCTGAAAGTGGAGATGGTGACGCCATTGACACAGGGCATCGCCTGACTCAGAATCTACTATTTAATTTACTCATGACCACGTATTGATCAGGTTCACCAAAACTGACTTATATCATCCATGCTCTAAAATATCCTTTCCCAAATATGAGGAGGTCAGAGTTTTTTATTAGGCCAAACAGGAAGAAGGGAGGCCCACAAAACTGTCATAAGGACACACTTGCTGGGGAGAACTGGAACAATGACCTGTCGCCCTCAGGCAGAGGTGGAGGATCAGCTTCCCTCCATCCAGTGCATTTGAACCCCAAGACAAAGGTTCTGATTCATTGACCTCGTCTCCATCCTACGTGAAGTTCCTGGGGTTTCCTGTGAGTCATATCCTAAGTGACCAGTCAGTCTTATGCCTCTAAATGAGGGTCTTTGTTGGGATGTTGGTCATTGGTTCAATTATTAGAGACCAAGGCAGCTGGCTTAACTTGGCCACGCAGCATGTGCCAAGCATAACCAGATTAGTCTGGCACGGTTTTCCTTTAGAAAAGAGGTCTTTCTCAGGAGCACGCCAAGTATGTTGAACTTCAAGCAATACTTAAAAATGCGTGTCAACCGGACTACGTGTCCCCTGCCCTGGAGAACTGCTTCCCACCGGAGCTTTCTCGCCGAACATGGAATCGGGGCAAGGGAAGTGCGCAAGGTGACCTTAATGAAGCAAGGCGGTGCCTGCCAGGTGCACCAGACCTCGCCGAGCACTTCCTTCCAACAGAGTAAGTGTGGGATGTGAATGCTTCCATCTCGGTCACTCAAGCAGGGAAAGAAGCAGGGAAAAGCATCCCGAAGGGCCTTGCTGGGCCTGAGGTGGTTTTGGATGGACGGACAGACACCTTTCAAAGTTGCTTTCCTCCTGCTTACCGTGTCTCGCAGGCATCACGTCTGCGGGCCTTCGCGCAGTGCCGGAGGCGGCATTCCTGGCTCTTTGGTCTTTGATTTTACTGGGCTCCGGAGCACACCATCCCCATCTGCTAATGCATTTTTATGTCAGGCAGGGAACATGAAGATGGATGAACCTTCGGCGGCCCGCCTTCCTGAGATGAGAACCTCGTCCTCTTCTCCTTCAGGCACAAAACGAGTTGGAGGCTGTGCCAAGCCAGGGCACAGCCTCTGATCCTCGGTGCTGGGCTCCGAGGAACAGAGCAAAGACGATGAGGAGTCAGGCTTCGCTGTCAGATGAAGAGACAGCACTTTAACCAAATACCTGTGTCGGGGTTCTGTGTGTACCGGGCAGATAAGGGGAAGGGACAGCTCTGAAGGGCTCAGGGAACTCTTTAAGGATGAACCCCAGGGAACGTTTTGTAGATAAAATAGGAGTGAATCGAGGAGGCAGGGAGTAGAAGAGCTATGTTCGGTCAGGATACACAAGCAGGAATGGCTCATTTCGAACTCTAAGCTCTTCAGTCTTCTGGAATGCTGTTTGCTAGAGGAAAAATGTTACTCATAATTGTAACAATGGCAATGACTTATCTACCAGCCATAGACTGGGCCAGAAACCCTGCTAACAGGTTTGCATCTATCACTGCATCCATCTTTAAAAGTACACTGGGGGGCAGGTTCTAAGGTGGTTTTCTGGTGAAAACTGCTTGGTTATATCATGTACCAAAGTCAGGCTCGGTCAGGCAAATGGGCAAGTTTTGGAATATCTGTCTCTGTCTCTGTCTCTTTCTGTCTCTCTGCCTCTGTCTCTCTCTCTCACCAAACACACCTCGTCACCCATGCACCAGAATGTGCACTATCCAGGAACACAGGGGTTTCACATCTTTGTTTTCCCTCCACCAAAAAGGAGCTAATTCTCTTTCTCAGTTCTAGTTCAAAAAAGTCCCAAAGAAGGGCCTAGATGGGCCCAGCTCAGGACGACTCCTCACTCTCGAAATCTTGAGTGGTGGCCTAGGGAAGAATGTGACCACCCTCATTGGAACCAACCATTGCAGCGGAAAGAGGTCCAAGCAGAAGTCTCCTTGGCAGACCGAATCACACGTTCCCCTGTTGTTAGAATCTGACAGATGAAGAATGAGGCTGGTAGAGCCTGAGCAACATGTTCAGGTCACACGGCTAATACTAGCACACACTGGAATCCAGCCTACGTCTAACTTGGTCGTTCTCGAGAAGGAGCTCTGAAACAAGACTCTTAGGGCTCACGTCCCGGCTCCCCTGCCTTTTAACCGTGTGGCTTTGTGAAAGTCACTTAGCTTCTTGGCACGTCTGTTCCCCTGCTGTCAAATGAGCATAGAAATTGCACCAACCTCAGGCGAGGCTAGAATGTATTAATACACATGAAGAAAGTAGACTGGAGCCATGCTCTTTCACTTCCTGCTTGCTTTCCCCTTCTCATCTGATGAGCGCCTGTTTCCATCTCTAGTGCTCAACCTAGCTGCCACTTCCAGGTGAAGGCTTGCTGATGTCCCCAGGGAAAAAAGTTCCCCTTTGCACCTTGGCAACTCTGCTTTCATGGTCATCTTCCCACCTACTGCTCAACAGTCTGGTTCTTTTCTTCTGAGATTCATCCTTCCAACTAACACAGTACCACGACATACAAGACATGGGAGCATTGTTTCAAGGCCTAAATCCATAGGTTCCACTGGGAAACACTTCAGCTCCGGGGCATCTGCCTTGGTCCTTCAAAGAGATCTGTCATTTTGCCAAAGGATTGTTTTCTCTCGCTCTCGCATTTCAACCCCTCTCACTTGCCTGCCTCTGAAGGAGTGAAAAATATCATTTACAGAGTTCAGCAGCTTGGTCCTTCCTCCTATGCCCATCCGCCTTTATGCCAATCCGAATATTAGTGGCGTTCCCAGATTCTCTGTTACCGCTCCAGCTCAGGTTTCTGTTTACCTATTGTGACCTAACCCTGACCATTCAGCTCTCCTTCCTTATTATTTCTGCATACGCTGACGCACAATGGTTTCCCACCCAAGCGGGACCGACTGTCATGTTAGCAGCTGTGGGGCTCCAGTTGCTACCCAGTCACTGTTTAAGTAATTACAAGTCTCCAGTAACTGATAATCTGGGTATCTCATACCACTGGCTAATCGTCCTGGGTACTTTGCTAAGAAAGCAGCAGGCAGCCTATGAAATTTTCGTTTGTATTTGAAACAAATATCTTGCAGTGTTGAGCCATTGAACTGAAAGACAAAGGCACACTCAGTTGCTTTTCATCAGTAGCTGTCAAATTTATAGCTTCATAGTTTAGAGGAGCTTGTTAGAAAGTAGTTTCCTAGACCTGTTGCTACAGATTCTACAGATTCAGGCCAGGGATTTAGCCCAGTGGTTCAAGGGCTTGCCTGGTAAGTACAAGGTCGTGAGTTTGATCCCTGGTACCAAAAAAAAAAAAAAAAAAAAAGTGTTAAAAGATTCTACAGATTGTGGCTTGATGTCCTTTTTTTTTTTTTTTTGGTACCAGGAATTGAAATCAGGACCTTGCACTTGTCAGGCAAGCACTTATGCCACTGAGCTATATCCCCAGCCCTCAATGTCCTTTGATAGAGTCTAAGCATCAACCTTTTAAAGAAGGTGTCTACTTTCCTAGAGCTTCCCTAACGAATTACCACAAACTTGAAGTCTGGAAACTGCAGAAAATTGTCTTATAGTTTGGAAGCCAGAAGTCTTCATTCGAGGTATCAGCAGGGCCATGTTCCTACCACGGGCCTTAGAGGAGAATCTTCCCTTTCTCTTTCAGCTTCCGTGGCCCTGTTTGTCTCTGGGTTTGTGTCTGATTCACTCCATTTTTCATCTCCATCTTCATACAGCCTTTTATTCCACATCTTTGGGTCTCAAATCTCTTTTTCCTTTTTCTTAAATAGGGACATCGCTAGTTGGTTTAAGTCCCATTTCTAAACATAAGATAATTTCAATCTGACATCTTTAACTTAATTATCTCAGCAAAGATCCTATTTCAAATTGGCATCACTTTCACAGGCATTGGCGGTTAGGACTTGGACATATCTTCCGGGGAGTGTGTGATTTCACCCAGAGACTATTCTGATTTATGGAGTTTGGGCATCATACTGTAAAACACTACTGTATGAGTTTAAAGCTTATCTTGACATTGTCATGATTGTTGTCATGAAATCTAGACAGTTCCACAGTAGCCTACTAGCAAGTTGAAAAAATGAGAAAGAATGCCTTTTCCCCAGCTAAGCACAATGCCTGCTAGTTGTGGGGTGTGGCAGTAGGAAGGATGGATCCAGAGTGTTTTCTCTGTCTTCCTTAGCTCCCTGTCGCACTCCTGACCCCTAAATGCCTGGTCTGGTTCTCTCCAGCCATGAGGTTTAGCCACTTTGGCTCCATTAAAAAATTTTAGTCACAGTCATTGCCTCTTGCTGAAATACATCAAACTTGTTTCTTGAAACATAAATATTAATTCTTTGAATGAAGGAAATGAACAAGCACAAAGGAATGGACGCATTTTCTCTAATTTTAATTCATATAGGATTTTGTACCTTGAACCTTGAAAACTGAAAGCAACCTCTTTCCTCCCTATAATCCTCATCTTGGCTTCCCTTTCTATATACCTTATCAGTATACTTTTACCAATGAGATAAGAGTCCTCCTCTTTCTCTTCCTGTGCATTAGTCACCTTCCCCATCCTGTTTCAAACCAAAACAGGCTTTCAAACAAGGATCTACAATAATACCTGCTCTTTCTGAGGAAGTCCAGTTGTCTTAATTTCATGGCTGAAATCTGCCTTGTCTGCAAAAGTCTCTCCTTTGCTATTTGTTTATTTCCTGTGCACCTAATCCTCCAACCATCGGTTACAAATCCTCCAGCTGATGCCCCCTCCTTGGACAAGACACGGTTTACCTTTCATGCAGCCTCAAGGTCTAGCACTTTCTCCAGAAGCTGTGACATTTGTCCTGAGTTCCAACCCAAAGTTCTCCCTCTCCCTGCTAACTCCACTCTCAGAAATTTCTTGGCGGCAAAATCTAGCCCCACCTACTTCTCTGCTAGTGTTCGCCTCTCCTGTCCTTTTCTCTCTGTATTCATTCTCCTCTCAGTGAATCCACGTCACATCACAACATGGAGAAATCTCACAAACAGTGCCAAGGGAATCCACAAACCCAGGTTTAAAGACTGTGAGGCGTAAAGCATTTCTGTGAGTTTAGAAACTGTCATACTCTTGGGATGGGAGGGGGACTGATAAATGTTCTACGGATGGCTCTCTGAGTAGGAGAACCATGGTTTCTAGTATTGACTGATTCTCATGATGCCAATCTTATCATGGCCAATTTCAAGTTACTAATATTACATCCCCATAATGGAGAGTTGGAAAAAAGTGCACTGTCACCCAACAGTATGTGGTATTTCCACCAGACAGATTCAGCAACCTCAAAATCATAAATGATAGTACAGTGTCATAGAATAATGAACAAGTAAATTTATATGTATATATATATATATACATATATATATATATATATTTAACCTATTTCTGTATGCCAAATGATCCTATCAACTGGACTCACTCAATGGCTAATGTCACCTGAGAATACAGTATTAAAATGGCTTCCAAACATTTGATTTCCATCTTGAATATTCCCAGTCTTTGTCCATATTTATTCAGCTGTGAACAAACACTTAGTGAGCTATATTTGGGGTCTTCTTTTTAAACACCTTTTTATAACACTTTTATTGAGATCTAATTGCCACATAATAAACTACATATGATTGATTAAGCATATAATTTGATAAGTTTTGACATCTGTACACACCCATAAAACATCACCACAATCAAGACAATGAAAATACCCACAACTCCCAAAATTTCCTCATGTACCTTTGAGGTTCCACCTCTCATGTTTTGTCTTTCCTTTTTCCTTCCCCAGGCCATGGTGATCTGCTTCCTGTCACTACATATTACTTTGCATTTTCTAGGATTTCTTACCTTTGCTTTTAATACAATTTATTAAACTGCAAGTTTGTAAGAATCTGTCTTGAATAATAGCTGCATTTGATGGCCAGTTACTAAACTGAATATGTGATGACACGCTAGAGTAATGAGGAGCCTGTTCCAGCACATGACTGGGGTGGGGAAGGGAAGTGGGGGAGACCTGAGTGGAGATTCTGGACTTGGCGTTATGCTCTGCTTCTTGATGTAGGTGCTGATTAGGTAGAGATTTCTGTCATTAAAATCTACTGAGCCAAGCAATCACAGTGCATGGACTTTTCTCAATGCGTATTAGACTTCAATAAAAATGAAACCCCTTCCAGAAGACACTAGGTTTAAAAGAGGGAAAGAGGTTGGATCACTTCTCTCCTGTATTTAAAATCCTCCTCTGGCTTTCTCCTTCATTTCAGTTAAAATCTCATCACCCTCCCATATCTAATATCCTTGCCCCTGGGATCCTGGTCACTGATTATACTTCCAGCTTTCCTTTCTTGAGTCCTGGCTCCTCAAGCCTTTTGAGATGTTTCCAGCTTTAGGATCTTTGTATATACGATCTCATCTGTCTGAAGCTCTTCCTGCCACTTTCCCTAGTACTGATGCCTCTTCCTCCTCCACCTCCTCCTCCTCCTCCTCCTCTTTCTGCTCCTTTTCCTCCTCCTTTAGAGCCCAGCCTAAACATTACTTCCCAAGGCAGATGCCTTCACCAAAGTAGTCTTACTCTTTCTCCAAAGCCTGCCCGTCCTAGACCTCACCTCCCTAGATTCGTTCCTTCATTCCTTCCTTTCTTCCTTCCTCTTTTACATTATTCATACTTTTTAAAACATGTAGTTGCTTCTTTGTTTTTGGACTATGTCCTGCACTGAACTATCAACTCCATGAGGCCAGAAATCATATGAATCTTGTTCATTATTATGACTCAGGGGCAGTTAGGTACCCAGAAGGTGCACAATAAATATTTAGTGAATGAGGCACCAAACTCCTGGTTTTCATGAGAAATGCAGGAACGCTACGGCTGGACGTGTGAGTGTGTGCGTGTGTGTGCGTGTGTGCACATAAGGAACGGGAGCAAAGTGTTCTAAGGAATGGGGGTAGAGAAGTTGGCCTAAAATGCTGATTGTGAAGCCCTTTGGTCATTTCTGTACCAACTGCAGCTTCCACATCCTTCTTCCCACAAAATTCTGAATGCTAAATTTCAAGACCACCTTAGCTCCACTCCAGCACCCCACATTTTTAGATGAGATTATTAAAGTCTGGAATGCCCAAGGCCATGAGCAGGGGTGAGATGGGAAGTGTCACCAACTGACTCCTGACTTAGAGCTCATGTGCCTTGATAACCTTGCAAGAAGTTGCAGTGCAGGACACAGAGATGGGACAGGATAGGCCTGGGGTAGGGGGGAAAGAAGCACGAGCATTTAGCATATACAAATGTGGCTGGGAATCTGGCTTTATAACTACCTAATTCAGCATTCTTAGGAAAATAACCAAGGCTTCAAGGCCTCAGTTTTCTCATCAGTATAATAGGAATCACAATGACTATTTCATGGCAATCTTGTGGGGAATGAAGGAAACAATACAAGCAAAGCATCTATCTCATTCATGGTGTTTAATTGAAATTTTGTTGGTTGCCTTTTTCTCCCTGCAGGGACAGCAGCCAACTGGGGTTGGACAAGATGAGAGGTCTCCTCACTGTTCACAAATGTCCTTATCATGACCTTGCTCATTGCCCAGTTTAATTAAGGCCCTGCCAGTGCACTGACATTCCAGGTTTTAATAGTCTTAACAGAAGTGCTGGTACCACAATGCTTTGCTGAAACATCAAGCTTTTGCTACTGAATGTTTAATGCATTCATTCTTGTAGGCACTCTGAGAAGAGTGAGGAAATTAAGCCATAGATTGGAAGAAAAGCTACCCATGACCATTGTAAGGCATAAAACCAATAATGTTCCACTTTTCTAAAGAACTGGAGTCTTTTAAATGTCAAGAATATGGCAAGATACCTCCCGACATGCATACCTAGTGATGCTCTCCTTTTAGGAATAATCTGTTCTAATTACAGGTATCTAGTTCCCCATTAAAACTTAGTTGTATTGAATTTAGGGCTCCAGGCATTGAAAATGATGTGCTGTGTGAAGTGGGGGAGGAGAAGGGAACTGACATACAGTATTTTTAGTATTTACTTTGTTCCAGACATTATGTTCTCTCTCTCTCTCTCTCTCTCTCTCTCTCTCTCTCTCTCTCTCTGACAGAGGAATACATATCTTTACATTAAGGACCTCTAATTTCATTTAAATGTGAAAGAAAAACTAAGGTGACTTCCAGTATATTAGAAGTTTTTTTATTTCTCCCATAGCTATCCCCAGAGAGGCAGCCCAGAACTGTAGATTGGCTAGACATCCTCAAGATGATGGTTCCATTTTGGAATCCAATATGGCTGTTCTCTCTGTGCAGTTGTGTTTGAAACCCAGAACACAAAGGCAGGAAAGGGAAGGTGATCGTCTTCTTTAAGGGCATGATCCAGAAGTACAGCATATAATCTTGCTTCGCATTCCTCAATAGCAGTAATGCAGAGGTTTTATCCTCTTGTATATAACAGTGTAAAAGTAAGCAGTCCAAAGGCCTCTGTAGGATCAGGAATATTTCACCATCATGCAGAATTTGCCATCTTCTGCTTTAAAAAGAATGGCTGTATCCTCATTTCCGTCAGCAAAAGAGAAGACAATCTTAATCTTCTCCTTCTTCTTTTCCTACTCCTAAGAATTGCTTCCAGGGAGCACTCTACCAGTGACCTACATTTCCAGTACTCTTAAATTTCTAAATTTTGAGATGTAGTCTCACTATGCTTCTCAGGTGATCTCAGACTAGTGATCCTCTACCTGTGCTTTTCTTTTTCTTTTTTTTTATTTTAAAGATAGTAAAACTCAACAAAACAAAACAGAACAAATCCAGTCAAAACACAGCAGCGAAATTGGTACGGAATATCAAAGCAGGGTAATGGGAAAACAACAATGGCTACCATAGTATATCTTGTTATCTTCACAGTATTTTTCCATCCCATCAGTTATGGCAAAATCAGACCAAAACAGAATAAAACCAATCAAAACAGAATATTGAGTAAAGCAAAAAAAAATTTTAATAAGAATAAAACAAAACAGTGAGAACATTATTAGACTTTAAAAACAAGACAGAAAAAAACCCCCATATTTACTGTATTGCATACTGTTATCCTTCCTATACATGCTCAGACTGTCAACCCCATCCCTATAAATTCTACCTAACAATACAATCCTTCAGGTGGTTTTTGTACCTCAATTGCTATCAGCTCAGGTTGACCTCCAAACCAGCTGGTGGCTTATGGGGTGAGAGGGTTTGGTGATTTTTTCAGCGTGCATGCCGATAGGCTTACAGGAGGCACTGACTTTTTCTCTTCCTGGGTCCTGCATGGTCTGTAAGGCTTAGCAGAAAGACTGGCTAGTTGGATCCCAGTCCTAGCACGGCTGATTCTCAGGAGTTGCTGACTTTTCCTTGTCTTCCTGGGTCCCACATGGTCTATGCAGCTTACCAGAAAGGCTGGCTAGTTGGATCCTTGATCGGCTCCTCCCAGTCCCAGCATGGGTGATTCTTGGGAGTTGCTGACTTTTCCTTGTCTTCCTGGGTCCCACATGATCTCGGGCACTTGTGCTTTTCTGAGTATCTAGGATTACAAGCATGTGTTGGTGAGCCTGGCTAATTCTTTCCATCTTGAAGGTACAACCTCAAAACTATTCATGTGACTTCCGCTCTTCTCCCATTGGTCAGAATTGTGTCACATGGCCAGAGATGGCTGCAAGGGAAACTGGGAAATGTGCCTAACTAAAACCAAGTGATCAAATTACTGAAGGAAAAAGAAATACTGTCAGCAATTTCTGATAAGACATAACC
>RJWT010047500.1:0-11288 GCA_004365215.1 Cuniculus paca | reverse complement strand
AGAAATTCAACATAAGAACAGAATATTAAAAGGTATTAGAGAAAAGAATCAAATCACCTATAAAGGAAATCCCATGAAAATCACAGCAGACCTCTCAACACAAAAAATGAGGTCAAGAAGAGCATGGAGTGAAGTATTTCAAGTCCTAAAGGAAAACAATTTCCAACCCAGACTGATGTACCCTGTAAAAGTATCCTTCAAAATTGATGGAGAAATAAGATACTTCCATGACAAAGAGCAGCTGAAGAACTTCATGACCATCAAACCAACCTTGCACAGAATACTGAAAGATACTCTAGATAGACATGAAAATAGCTATGATGTCAAAAAGATCAACAGAACACCAAACATAATAAACACTTAAGTAGAGGGAAAAAGTAAAGAAACCACCACAGAAAGATAACATGACTAGAACAAGCCAGTATATATCAGTTATAACCATTAATGTAAATGGTCTCAACTCACCAATGAAAAGGAACAGACTGGCAGAATGGATCAAGAAACAACATGCAACCATATGCTGTCTACAAGAAACCCATCTAACCGAAAAGGAAATTCACAGAATGAAAGTCAAAGGATGGAAAACAATACTCCATGCAACAGGAACCCCCCAAAAAACAGGGGTAGCTATTCTGTTCATGGACAATGTGAACTTCAAACCAAAAATGATCAAAAAAGATAAAGAAGG
The DNA here is from genome assembly GCA_004365215.1 of Cuniculus paca. NCBI lineage: Eukaryota > Metazoa > Chordata > Mammalia > Rodentia > Cuniculidae > Cuniculus > Cuniculus paca. The sequence goes on along the minus strand of RJWT010047500.1, from coordinate 10,600 downwards.
TCACTACATACTGGTTAGGGGAAAACTCCAAGAGGAAGTAACAATCTCAAATATGTATGCACCAAACATGGGAGCACCCAACTGTATAAAACAAGTATTAATAGAAATGAAAACTCAAATAAGCAATAACACAATTATAACAGGAGACCTTAACACACCCTTGACACAAAGAGACAGATCAACTAGACAGAAAATCAGCAAGGAAATAACAGAACTGAATTGAACCTGTGAACAAATGGACCTGGTAGATGTTTACAAAGTCTTCCACCCAACAACATCAGAGTATACATTCTTCTCAGCTTCACATGGTACATTCTCTAGAATAGACCACATATTGGCCCATAGAACATGCTTAAATAAATGTAAAGGAATCGAAATTATCCCATGCATACTATCTGACCACAGTGCCATCAAACTGGAAGTTAATGACAAAAGAAACTGCAAAAACACTGTAAACCCATGGAAATTAAATAATACACTCCTGAACAATCAGTAGGTCACAGAGGAAATTAAGGAAGAAATTAAACAATATCTACAAGCAAATGAAAATACAAATACAACTTACCAGAATCTGTGGGATGCCATGAAAGCAGTCCTCAGAGGGAAATTTATTGTGGTGAATTCCTACATCAGGAAAATGGAATGAACACAAATAAACAATCTGATGCTACACCTGAAACATTGAGAAAAAGAAGAGCAAGTCAAACCCAAAGCAAAAAGAAGGGAGGAAATTATAAAGGTCAGAGCAGAAATTAATGCAATTGAGACTAAGAAAACAATACAAAGAATCAATGAATCAAAGAGTTGGTTCTTTGAAAGAATAAATAAAGTTGATAAGCCCTTAGCCAACCTTATTAAAAAAAGAAAAGAAAAAACTCAAATCCATGCAACAGGGTGGAATGAAATGAAAAGAGTGAAATCACTACAGACCCTGAGGAAATACAGAAGATCATCAATACCTGCTTTGAAAATCTTTACTCTCATAGGTTCGATAACACAGAAGAAATGGACAGATTTCTAGAAACATATCAATTACCAAAGCTGAATCAAGAGCATGTAAAACTGCTGAATAACCCAATTTCAGTTAAGGAAATTGAAAAGGTAATTAGAACCTTACCAACAAAAAAAGTCCAGGTCCTGATGGATTCACAGTTGAATTCTACAAGGAATTCAAGGAAGACTTAATACCAACACTCCTCAAACTCTTCAATGAAATTGAAAGGGAAGCAAGTCTAACTCATTCCTGAAAGCAAGTATTACCCTAATTCCAAACCAGAGAAAGAACCAACCAAAAAAGAGAACTATAGGCCAATCTCCCCAATGAACATTGATGCAAAAATCCTCAATAAAATACTGGCAAACAGAATGCAGCAAGTCATCAAGAAGATTATACACCATGACCAAGTGGGCTTCATCCCAGGAATGCAAGGATGGTTCAACATATGCAAATCAATAAATGTAATACACCATATCAATAGAGCCAAAGATAAGAATCATATGGTCATTTCAGTAGATGCAGAAAAAGCTTTTGATAAAGTCCAACACTCATTCATGTTAAGAACCCTTCAGAAAATCAGAATAGATGGTCTTTACCTCAAACTGATAAAAGCCATCTATGACAAACCAACAGCCAGTATCACATTAAATGGTCAAAACCTGAAAGCTTTTACTCTAAAATTGGGAACAAGACAAGGATGTCCATTATCACCATTCCTATTCACTATAGTGCTGGAATCATTAGCCACAGCAATTAGACAAGAGACAGAAATAAAAGGAATAAGGATAGGGAAGGAAGAAGTTAAATTATCACTATTTGCAGATGGCATGATTCTCTACATAAAAGACCCTCAAAACTCCATTGAAAGACTTCTGGATGTCATAACCAAGTTCAGTAATGTAGCTGGATACAAAGTCAATACTCGGAAATCAATAGCATTCCTATGCACAAACAACAAACTCATTGAAAGAGAAATAAGAGAAACTATACCTTTCACAATAGCATCCAAAAACATGAAATTCTTAGGAATCAACCTAACAAAGGTAGTAAAAGATCTATTCAATGAAAATTACAGTACTCTGAGAAAAGAAATCAAAGAGGATCTCAGAAAGTGGAAAGACATTCCATGTTCATGAATAGGAAGAACAAACATTGTGAAAATGGCCAATCTCCCAAAATTACTATACAGATTTAATGCAATTCCCATCAAAATACCATTAGCATAACTCGTAGATCCAGAGAAATCCTTAAAATTCATCTGGAACCAGAAGAGACCTCGAATAGCAAAGGCAATTCTGAGCAGCAAGGCCAGGGCAGGAGGCACCACAATCTCAGACTTGAAATTATACTACAAAGCTACTCTAATAAAATCAGCATGGTACTGGAATCAAAATGGACCTGAGGATCAATGGAATAGATTAGAAGATACAACCCCAACTACAAACACACTCAGCCACCTTATCTTTGACAAAGGGGCTAAACATGTTCACTGGATGAAAGATAGCCTCTTTAATAAGTAGGGCTGCAAAAACTGGCTTTCCATATGCCGAAAACTAAAATTAGACCCAAGACTATCACCATTCACTAAACTAAAGTCAAAATGGATCAAAGATCTAAATATTAAAACAGAAACACTAAATCTGATGGAAAACAAAGTAGGTAGGAATCTTGAAGACATAGGGGTAGGTGGAGAATTCATGAACAAAAACCAGAAACACTTCCCAGAATCAACAACTGGGATCTTGTCTTATTAAAAAGTTTTTGCATGTCAAAAGAAATCTCCAACAGAGTGAAAAGAAAACTCACAAATTGGGAAAAAATCTTAGTCAACTGTCTTTCAGACAAAGGTCTTATATCTAGAACATATAAAAAATTAAAAAAAATCAGGCCCTCGAAATTCAAAGACCCAATCCAAAAATAGGCTTCTCAGATGAAAACACACTTCTCAGCTGAAGAAATACAAATGGCAAATAAATATATGAAAAAATGTTCAGCATCATTGGTCATTAGAGAAATGCAAATAAAAACAACTCTGAGATTCCATCTCACTCCAGAAAGAATGGCCAGGATCAAGAAAACCACCAACAACAAATGCTGGAGAGGTTGTGGGGATAAAGGAACCCTTCTCCACTGTTGGTGGGAGTGCAAACTGGTGCACCTACTGTGAAAATCAGTCTGGAAGTTCCTCAAAAAGTTGGGATTGGAAGTCCCATTTGACCCAGCTATTCTGTTTCTGGGCATATTCCCAGAAGAAGTGAAATCATCATACCACAGTGATATATGTGACTCATGTTCATAGCAGCACAATTTGTAGTAGCCAAATCTTGGAAAGAACACAAATGCCCATCAATTGAGGAATGGTTAAAAAAGATGTGGTACTTTTATACAATGGAGTACCATTCAGCTATAAAGAAGGATCACATTGAGGCTTTTGTAGGTAAATGGATGTGACTTGAGACCATACTCGTAAGTGAAATAAATCAAACTCACATGTGTAAACACCACATTGTCTCCCTACTGTAACAAACTGAAAGATGCAATAAGATACAAAATCCCCAATAAATGTGGGGAAAAGGTTCTGAAGTCCAATAATTCTTTTTTTCTTTGATTTGATTGGTTTAAGTCTGTTTTCTACTATTTGATTGCAATATGTGAGATGACAGAAACAGCTTTTTTGAAGAAAACAAAAGATATTAAGGTAGCCATTGTTGATTTCTTGTTGTCTGATTTGAAGGCCTGTAATGCTTTCACTCTTTTGTTTTATCTGGTTTTATATTACTTTGTTTTGTTTGAGTTTATTGTCTGTGAATGTATGAACAACCATTTTGAGGAAAACAAGAGACACTAGGGTAACCATTGTTAATCTCCTATTATCATGTTTTGAAGACCTGTATTGCTTGCAGTGTTCTGTTCTGAAATACTTTGTTGTGTTTAACTCTGTTTTGTTTTGTTCTCTTTAAAATAAAAAAATAAAAATAAAAAGTTTACAAGATAATTTTCTCCCCCAAAACTCCTTAAAATGTTTCATGAACCACAGCTGAAATCTGAATTTGGTTCTTTAGTTAGTAACTCCCTTTCCCCTTTGGGAGCTTGCAGGGCAGTGGGTGTCATAAATTACAGTCATGAACTCTGGAACTGCCCAAGGAGACTCCCCTGTGTGTGCCTGTGTGAGAGCTGGCTATGTGTCTCAGTGTGTCCTTGTGAGACTGGAGATTTGAGCGTGGCGCACCAGCTGGGGAACAGGACTGACCTGTTGATTACAAACTCCCAGGACACACTGAGAGCATTCCCCAAAGCTCTGCATGGGGACTTCTCATGAGAACTCAGTTTTGTATAGCATGGCTAAGAGCAGACTTCTGGTTGAGGAGTCAGGGATACACAAAGGATGGTCACCATCGAGCTCAGGGCTACCATGTTCTTCCTTGGTGGTCCACCCTCACGCTGCTGAGTGTACTTGGCTTCCTAATTATACTTGATCCAAACTCTGAAGAACACACCTTTTCCTAGCTTTAATAAATGTGAAACCTTGCTGTCTTTGGTACTTGTCTAGACCAATCCTTTACTCAGGACAGAAGGAACCTAGAAAGCTCCTCTAAAAAGAGACTCCAGCACCCCAAAACTCAGGAACCCTACATGGCCCATGTGTGTGCTGTCATGGACCTCAGTGTGTCTTAGGTGATGCTATAGTCCTGATCAATATCAACCTTTGTCCAAGTGATGCCATCCTTCCATATACAAAATCTAATTTGGCATGGGAAAGAAAAATTGAAACACTTTACTTACAGAGTTTTTATATTTTAACTTAAGCATGAGCAGATTTCTGTCATTTAAAATTTAACTCCTCAGGCACATCCCCAAAAAGCCAGATCCAAGTGCAAATTTCAAGAGCAGGAAGTCTGAGGAGAGCCATGGCTTAGACAGAAACCTGTCTTCCAGCAAGAGGACAGCTGCAGCTCTGTGATAACATGCATCACCTCTGCTCTCCAGTCCTTGAAAGGAGGGATGAGACGACACCTTGTGGGGTGTGGCAGGACTTCCCAGTCAATCCCAAGAGGTTCAGTTAGTACACAAAGTTCTCTCCTGAAAGTCCATGCTGGAGACGACCAGGGTCCACCCAGGAAAATGGTATAAGGAAGCAGGAGGGCTGCCAAGGACAGACTGAAATCAAAACACACACAACGCAGAACTGAGGCCCCAGTGCAGCCAGCATGATGCAGTGCCTCCCACATGAGTAATTCAAAAGGCTGCACTTGGGACAATGTGTAGTCTTTATTTTTGAATTACATTAATTTTCCCTTTGGTATTACGCACAGTGTGAAGGGACTTCCAGGAAGATGGTGGAGTGGTGAGCAGCAGAGAAAGAACCTCTCTGAGATTTTGTGTCCAAACACTGGAATATAGCAATGTGAGGAAGAGAAGGAGGAGCAAAGTGGGTCCCCGGAACCCAGGAACTATTTGAAGCTAGAATTGAAGCTCATGGGGAGAGGAAAGAGAGACACATCAAGGAAGCAGGAAGAGGCGGCAGGCAAAGCCTCCCCTGAGCCCTGTCTTATGCATGGGAGCGGTGGCTCGAACCTGCAGATGCACGGGGACTAACGGCAACCCCAGAGGCCTCCACGAAGAACTGCACCAGTGGAACAGAGCAGTGGATACAATGAACTGCAGTGGCTGGTGAATTATTCGGGTGCCAATATCCCCCAGGAAGAGCGATTGGGCAGCAGCCCTCTTGGACAGGGGCCAGCTGAGCTCAGAACTCAGAACAGCTGGGAGTGGCTCTACCTGGGGCCTCTAGTCAGGAGCCAGGGCAAGGAAGCCAGAAGGAGGCACAAATCTGGTTCCAGCCTCACAGCCGGAAACCGGCCTGAACTTCAGCTGAACTAAAGGTGCAGACTCACTGGCATTACCCACCAGTGTGCTGTGAATCTACGGCTGGCTGCTGGGATTACTTGACTCAGGAAAATACAATTTTCTTTCTGTCTGCCCATGTTGTCTGCCAATGGCAACAGAAACAGCAGTGGATGATTTTTTTTTCTCATTTTCTTCTCTCTTTTTTCATCAAAAAATGTTTTTTGTTTTGTTTTGTATTGTTTTTTCTTGACTGTTTGTTCTTGTTTTTACATGAGTATGAGCACAGTTTCTCGTTATTTTGTGGTTCTGTTTTGTTTCTTCCTTCCCTCTGTCCCTCCTGTCTTCCCGTTTTCCACAGTTTGCACGATCTTCCTTTGTCCTCCAGCCTTGTTTGTAGTCCTTTCCTCATCCTCTGTTTCTCTGTTCCTCCCACCCAACTCCGTTTAAATTTTCTCTCCTAGGGTAAAATTGCCATATTAGGAGCTGCATACAATTTTCTTGTTCATTTTAGACTTTGTTATATAACCACAAATCTAGTTCATATGGTTATAGTTGGCAAATTGACAGTTACCTCATTTTGCCATTTTCTTGACTGTGTTTCATGGTATTGTTATTGCTCAATGTACTACTTAACCCAAGGAGACATAATTGTTCCAATCAGTTGTTCTTCCTGGCACACCAAGACTGAGATTGCATTTGGCTCCTAAAAAATAGTATAGGGCCAAGGAACAGGGCTCGGCCAAGTAGGCAGCAACTTCTCATTCCTAACAAATTGAAGAGGTAGACTTTTGCAACAGACTCAAAGCCCAAATGCCAGCTACACCTGGAAGACAACTTGGAGTAGTCACTTCCTGAGGGTTCTAAAAACCAGCAATAAAGTTACTTGGCATAGACAATTTACAAGCATCAATCAACCCAAGAATTAAATATATATATATATATATATATATATATATATATATATATAGAGAGAGAGAGAGAGAGAGAGAGAGAGAGAGAGAGAGAGATAGGAGACCTAATCAAGATGCGACCCCAGACGTCCAGCTCACCAAAGACAAACCCAGGATACAGCGAGGTGGAGCAGTCTGAAGGCCCCCACCTGGACTCTCCAAAGTGATAACAGCAGAAGTAACAAAGCAGATCAATGAGGCTTTAGAAAAACTCAAGTCATAAATAATTTCTCAGATAACTACAGAGACAGTGACCATAATGAAAGACATGCTTAGTGACCCTAGGGCAGATACGAATTTAAAAAAAATATACAGAATCTTAAGAAAATGATGGAAACCATGAATGCTCAACATTAGAAAAAAAATGGAAGCCATGAAACAGATTCAAACAGATAGCCAGGAGATTATAAATTCCATTTAAAGTATACACAGCAGAATGAGCCACATTGATGACACAACACCACATGTGAGAAGACAGGAGTGGGGCTAGCAGTCATGAAAAGAAAGATTCCTTAAAAATAGCAAGGGACCATGAGAAATCAATCCAGAAGCTGTTAGATGATGCAAAGAAGAACAACATAAGATTGATGTGAGTCAATGAAAAAGCAGGATATAGCATGAATGACATAAAAAAAACCTGTTCACAGAACTCATGTAAGGAAACTTCCCATGAAGGAAAAAAATTGACATATAGTTCAGTGAGGCACACAGACCTCCAAATAGCCATGAAAAAAAAAAACAACAAAAACTTCACCAAGGCATACTATGTCAGGGTTACAGAAACTCAACACAAGACTAGAATATTAAAAGCTGTTAGAGAAAAGGAACAAATCAACTATAAATAAAAGCCCGTGGACTCACGACAGACTTCTAAACACAAACCCTCAAGTCAAGGAGAGCTAGAAGTAAAGTATTTCAAGTCCTAAAATAAAACAACCTCCAGCTCAGATTGATGAACCCTGAAAAACTCTTTCAAAACTGATGGTGAGATAAGATACTCTCATGACAAAAAATACCTGAGGAAATTCATGAACACCAAACCAGCATTCCAAAGTATTCTGAAGGACATTCTAGAAATAGATAATAAAGGATATAACACCATGAACTCCAACAGAATAAACACACCATGCAAGGCAAGCAATTAAACAGAGGGGAAAAACGGAGCCAACAACAGGAAAATAACATGACAAGGATAAGTCAATACCTATCAGTCATAGCCATTAACGTTAATGGTCTCAATTCACCACTCAAAAAAAGACTGGGAGACTGAATCAAGAAGCAAGACTGAGCAATATGCTGGTACAAGAACACATTTAATTAAAAAGAAATTCATAGACTGAAAGTCAAGAGATGACGAACAATACTCCTCGCAACAGGAACCCAGGAAAAAACACATGTAGCTATTCTATTTGAAGAAAAAGTGGATTTCAAGCCTAGAATGATTAAGAGAGATAAAGAAAGTCACTACAAGCTGGGCGTGGTGGCTCACACCTGTAATCCCAGCACTCGGGAGGCTGAGACAGGCGGATCGTTGTGAGTTCAAGACCATCCTGGGCTACAAAGTGAGCTCAAGGCCAGCCTGAACAGCATAGTGAGACCCTGTCTCAAAAACATGGGCCGGGGATCTAGCTCAGCGGCCTAAGCACCTGCCTGGTAAGCACAAGGTCGTGAGTTCAATTCCCGGTGCTGCAAAAAATAAATAAATAAATAAAAAATAATAATAATAATAAAGAAAGTCACTACATTCTGGTAAAGGAAACAGCCCAAGAAGAAGAGATAAAACTCACAATTATAAATTCCCCAGATACCAGCACAGCCAACTATGTAAAAAAAAAAAATGAGCAGACATGAAAAATCAAAAAACCACTAATATAATTGTAATGGGGAACCACAATACACCATTGTCACAATTAGAACTGATATTACAAACTGTGATCCACAGCTGAAAGATCAAATTCAAATGAAAAAGAAAAATTGATTTTTCTTGGGCACTGTTAAATCCTTCATCTGGTTTGTTAGCACCAGCGCCCCTAACACTGCCTTGCCGAGACTCCTGCTGCCCAGGGAGTATCCGAAGAGGGTGGCCAGCTGCCCCCACGCTCTGGGTCACACGTGTCTGCACTCTGCTCCAGGGCAAGTGTCCAGTATCAGGTGGGGCCCAGCCTCATCCTGTTGCTGCTGCCAGCCTGGTGTCCCCTGACCAAAATGCTGCCAAGGCCACTGCTGTTTCACCTGTGCTGTTTATTAAAATGTGTTATCGCCGATGAGCTACTTTCAAGATCTCGAAACAGAAAAGTGCATCGTGATGCACATCTAAAAGTGGCAATATTAAGTAAGAAGTGCTGGCTTCCCAGTCCGTGGTGGGGTGCTGTGGTGCCCCCAGCGCCCTCAGGACTCCAGCACTGGCCCCTCACCCTCTCAGTCTCATTCACATTACAGCTGGGATGGTCATGCTTGGATACATGTACCTGACACACCCCTCCTACCTGAACCCCTCAGCATCTCCACTCAGTCCCACAGAGTGTGGACTCGGGCAATTTCCCTCCACACCTGACTCTAGGGGCTCCTTGGGGTGACACCCACACATCCTGCCTACCAAGCTCTACTCTGCCCCTCTTCCCCAGCCATCCGTGCACTGGTCACTCCAGGACAGGGCCTCCATATGAGGGACTGGACCACACTTCATTGTGGGAATTGCCATGTGTGGCCTTGTATGTGACTGCTGATCCCACTCATTAAGTTGGGACAACCAAAAATGTTACTGGATGTTGCCACTTGTCACTCGGGGACAAAAGGTCACCTTCAGTTAGGGACAACCACACAGGTTTCCACGACAGTTCTCACCTGTGCACCCTCTGCCCATGCTGTGGTGTCCTCACCCACCTCCTCACAGGATCAGCCTGGGCGGACCATAGCCTGTGCAGATGTATGACCAATATGAATGGAAGGAGGGAAGGAAGGAAGGAAGGAAGGATGACGGACACATGGATGGATGTATCCACTCATGTGCACAAGAGGAATGATGGATGGGTTGAAGGATTAGTGGATAGTTATTTGGTAAATGGTTGGGTAGAAAGTTAATTTCTAAAATCAAAGAACATCAGTTCCAGGATTTAGGTCCAAGAGGTTTTCCCCAGGCACGGAGTAGAAACTGTTGGTCACTCGTGCAGAGGAGAGGAGACGATGATGATGAAGAAGCCTCCCGGCAACAGCTCCCTGCAGCAGAGTCTAGACCACATTATCCTCCAAGCTAGGGAGTCATACACTTGTGATTGTGATCTTTTCTGAACTGACGAACAAAACAAGATAATTTCTGCAGTTGCTGCCTACAATTGACACTTAAAATAGCACCAATTTTTAAAGCATATTCTACATTGGTAAAAGTGGTGTTCGTAAATGAAATACTGACCTGCTTCCCTTGATGTCTCTGCCTACTTTATTGATGAAACTTTGACCTGCAGCCCAGAGCCCCTCACAGGAATGAGCGCAGATGCTGACCATGCTCAGATCCCCACTGCTGCTCCCAGGAACCCTAGCTCAGGACAGCAGCGTTTCCCTGTGTAGTTGGATGGTGAGCTCAGGGCAGAAGCCTGGAGAACCTTATGGGTGTGGACAGCAAGGAAATGCTACTGACTCCTCCCAGTAGGAATACAACCCTGAGAGCCCCTGATGTGGATCCTGCACCTGGCAGATGTTTCCGGGAAGCCCAGGCTTCAGGGCCACCCTCAGCCCCTTCCTAACCCACTTGCCTTTCTCCTAGCCAGAACTTGCCTCTCTCCAGCTGCATTCAGCTTCCACTTGTGAT